>VUQR01015657.1:19513-30763 GCA_015108515.1 Hemichromis elongatus | reverse complement strand
TTTTTTTTTACAAAAAAAAAAAAAAAAAATTTTTTAAAAAGCCCCCCCCCCCCCCCCCCAAAAAAGATACGCTTTTTTCCTCAGCAATAAATATCAGCACAATTAGCAGTAAACTAGATGGAGAGCAATTCACATTTAACCGAAATTAACATTCAGTTATTAATTTTGTACTCAGCAACCTTCATCTTTTATGGGATTGTAACAGGAATACATCGAGCTGGCAGCCAGTTGAGTTGACTCCCTTCGAGTTGTGCTCAATTAGACTGACGTGTTGGCAATCTGTCTGGATTTATAAATTAGACAGCAATTATTTGTAAACCTTCAACAATCTCTGTGAGAGTGATTTTAGTCAGTCCAAGTCAGACTTTACCTATTTGACTTAATGACTATTATTTAAATTTAATTAATAAAATATTAACATTTAGTGTCCCTGTATAAATACAATACCATGCTGTAATATTTCTTTTTCTTTTTCTCCTCCACCCGTAGACTGTTCTGATATAGAGGACTTTCACTGTTGCAAGAACTCATGTTATGAGTACGAGCATTTTGCTCACAAAAGATAAAAAGTAAGGCAGAAGGGACCTCTGAACCTAAAGATAGCTTGAGGGAAAGAAACCCTGCTCATTGATTCTAGACATTATGGCAAATGATTGATCCAGACCAATTCCTCCTACTTGAGGCAGTAATTCGTCCCTGACCTGGAGTGGGCACACCACCCTTTTCCAACTGAGGACAAGAGGTGATGATTCTCATTACTGCCGCTTTGCGCTGTGAACGGCTTCACTGCGAGCTGGAGGCCACCACCTTATGAAGCCAACAAAACCACATCATCTGCGAAAAACTGAAACGAGATTCTGAGACCGCCCAAGTGGATGTCTTTTGCCAGTTGGCTACACCTAGAAATTCTGTCCGTACAAATTATGAACAGAATCCGTGGGGTGGAGCCCCAATGGAGCACACCCTCCGGTCCTCCTTCTTAAAAATAGGAACCACCAACTCTAATCTGCCAGTCCAACCCAAGTTTTAACCCAAGTGTCCAGAACATATGGCCGCAGATCTGATGATATGATTGCAAAATCAGTCTTCGACCTGTGGCCTAGGGCGTCCTTATTTCAAAATGGTGTTTGTTATGGACACAAACTTTGGTTTGCACAGAAGTCCAGTAACAGAACCCTGCTCAGGGTCGAGCTGGGGATCAGTCCACCCCTGGCTGCTGCCCAGCAAACACTGCACCCAACCCCTATGGCACCTCCTGTGGATAGCAGGCCTACTGGAAGGTGGGCCCATGTTCCTCTTTTGAGATGTGCCTGCCCGGGGCCCCTTGGACTAAGGCCCACCCCCAGGCACTTGCCCTTGGGGATCTTCCCCACCCGTCTCGAGGGTGGGGCCCCAGTAACCCTGTCCTGAGCAGGGTGAAATGGTCCCTAGATCTTTTACTCATTGGGGTTTTTGAATCACTCTTTGCCTGGTCCCTCACCCAGGACCAGTTTGCCATGGGGGATCCTACCACGAGAAAAAAGCCCCCCGACAACATAGCCTCTGGGATCCCTAGGACACAAAAACCCCTCCACGCCATGTAATATTTCTCGGAAGCTAGTCACCTTTTTTTTTTTTACAGTGTATACTATCATGCAATTAACTGTTTGTATAAAATATTCATAACAGGGATCAATAAGTATTTTTAGGTAAACTAAAGTAAAACTGATTATTCAGTTTCTAAAAAGTGTGAAAAACTCATAATTTCAGTGTATAAGTCGATTTGTGTACTTGACTTTTACTGTAGTGGCACTTTATTCTCAACACTTACTTTCTTGACTGAGGAAAATCTCTGCAGTTCAAATGCCCTCATATTACTCCTGTAATCAGTGCACTCAGAGCCGTAGGTATGTGCGTGTGTTATGGGGTGGAGCTGGCAAGCAGCCCTGCGGCACAAGGCACCTGTTGGGTCCACAGGGTTTATGTCTGTGGCCCGCTCCGACACATCCCTTCAGAACCATGGCTCACAGCCCAAAACATTCTCTTAACCACCAATGACGCACATGCGGCCACTGCCAACACTTAATAGAAGCCTTTCATTTTTTTTACCTTTGTCTGTCTTTCATTTTCACCTGCGTTTTTAATATGGGTATTTTTTTTCTGCCATTGCTACTTAAGTGTTAGCTTAGGGAGTCAGTGTGCATGTGCAGCCACTGAAAGGGCACCATAAAACTTCTAACACAGGCATTGCGTGCCTCACCGTGCTAAACAAGTCTCCTTGTGTTTGTGAAAAAGCCTTCAGGTAACTAAAGTTAGACTTTCGGAATTTTTAAACAATTAAGATACCCACTTATATAAACAAACCTGGTGCCTTTTCTTTTTTTTCTTCATAAACAGGCAGTGAATAGGGCTTCTTTATAATCAGCATTTGGCACAGATTTTAAAAATTCACTTGTAAAAATTCTCATGATGACAGGATTTTGATTGACCTGAAAAGCTCCTCAGCTGGGTGAGTTCACTTCACATGTAGAAGATGCATCTGGATCAGGGGTGGGCAACTCCAGGCCTCGAGGGCCGGTGTCCCTGCAGGTTTTAGATGTGTCCATGATCCATCACAGCTGATTTAAATCGCTAAATGACCTCCTCCACATGGTAATAAACTAATCATTTGATTCAGGTGTGCTGACCCAGGCTGAGCTCTAAAACCTGCAGGACACCGGCCCTCGAGGCCTGGAGTTGCCCACCCCTGATCTAGATAGTGGGACAGAAGCCATTAACTGTGGCAACAAACTGGAACGATATATGCTCTTTATTAATTGCTCTTCAGGTCAGCGTATAAACCTTGCTGATGGCAGGATGGAGACAGTGTGGTCTGCATATACGTGTTCAGCACAGCTTTCTTATCCACATCAGTAACGTTTAATTGCACATGCTGACAGCAAAATGAAGCTGCACCTCATTCTTTTGCCATTTGTTTGTACTTACAGGTACATGACTGCGTTGACAGACTCAGAGGAGGATGAGCTAAGTGATGCAGAAGTAAGCGATCAAGAGCATCCTGCAGACAAGTTGTCTCTCCTCATTGAGCAGATTGACCGTTTGCATCAGGGCTGTGAGTCTGACAAACGACAAAGCCTTGATATTCTTTTGGAACAAAGAGAAGAGGTGTGTAAACACTTCATTTAATCTTGTTTGCTTCCATAATAAATACCGAACAGTGTGATGGAGTTGTGTGCTTTCATGTACTTCTCTAGTTTGGACAATACTCCACATTTCTTTGGCGGCTAACACGAGCTTACTGTGACATCCATGACATCAGCTCCACTCTGGAGGAGAAGAAGACCTATGCAGAGACTGGTAATTTATTAAAACTTGTTTCTTGCCTCATTTGACTAACATTCTTCGCTGGATATGAGATGTTATCTCTTATAAATCTGACTGTTACACTGTCTCATCTGGAAAACCCAAATCCAAATGTGGTTTTAGTCAATGTCAGCGAATTGGCAGGAGTGTTTGGCAAGCTTTGACCAAACATAGCCTGTTTCATTTTAGGAGGGCTGGATTGGTATTTATCTGTCATACTAGCTTGGATGCAACACGTTCATGTATCATCGCTATAATAACATATTGCTTAAGTTAATTACACAACACTTCTAGAAAAAATCAGTTCTTTAAACAGAACTGAGTCATAACAATATTCATGTCGAAGCGCTCGATATCGTAATGTAATATAGATGTAATCTGTTGATCCATCCATCCCCTACAAATAGCAACAGTCAGAACAAAAAACTTCTTTTTAACAGTTTTGGGAACCTCTCCCATGACCAGTACAAAGATCCTTGTATAGAGTTATATTCTTGTTATTTACTCTAATTTCTATTCAGGGTAAACCCCCAAACATTGGTGTGATTAGTACCTCATCGTTAGCTTCTAATTCTAATAAACTCAATGGTGGCTTTTAGGTAAAGCTATTTAGATGCTCATTTTTATGGATATCTAATCAGTTAATTAGTAATGCAGTGCACTTAGTGATGTAGACAAGATCAAGACAATCTGCTGAAGTTCACACTCAGCATCATAGTATTGAAGGTGATTTTGAATGTGGTAGAGTTGCTGTTGTCACACAGGCTGGTCGGAGTAAACATGGCAGTGCTGCTGATCTACTGGATTGTTCCGCACAGCCATGTTTAAGTCTGAAAACATAGAATGGTCAGGCTACCGTTCACAGAGGCTCACCAGAACTGAGCAAAATGATTGGCTGTGTCAGAATGTGGTGTAAACAACATTAAATACTTGGATCCATCCTGATGACCAAAGTGTGTCTTCTGATGGCTACTTTCAGCAGGGTAAGGTGTCATCTCAATGATTTTAGTGGTTTCTGTAACGTAGCAGAGTTCACTGTACTAAAATGCCCTCCACTGTAACCAGAGCTTAGTCCATCAGAGTAGTTTGGTGATTTCTGGGAACAGGAGATTCACATTCACACCTCTGTGGACTAAAATTTGAGGAATGTTTCCAGCACCTTGTTGAATCTATGCCCCAAAGCAGGAATACTAGCAAGGTGTAATCCATGAGGTGGCAGGTGAGTGTAGGCTCAGTGGAGCTAATAGTACTGTACACTTAAACGAAACAAAGACGGTTTTACAATTGATGATTGGGCTGTTCCACATGAAAACTGGGATTTCTGCATTTTTATCTATAATTATTATTTTAAAACACTATTTAAAGTGTTAAAAGGTTAGCTGACCCTAGCAGTAATTACACTACTTTCATCTGAAATTAACTTCAGGAAATCGTCCTTGTATGTTGCCATCTTTGTCCTGTGTACATAGAAGGTGATGCGCTCAAAAAAACAGGATAACTTAATGATAACAAAACACTTTTTTCTTTGACCTAGTTTGCTTTATTCTTAATCGTTTACATTTGACCACGATGGGTTTTTTTCTGCAAACAGAGGCTGTTTTGTGAATTTTTTTTGTCTTTATTAGACTGGATTGACCTGTTTCTCTGTAATCCTTTCTCATCACTGTGCCTCTAATCAGAGGCAGCCAGGTGCTTCCTGCTAAGACACTTGTCTCAATGTATTTGACAGGGTTAAAGGCTCAAATTTTTAAAGTAGCAAAGCATCATGTTTAACATTCATTTAGATATTAATAGAGCGGACAAAATGAAACGCATTCCAGTAAGTGACGAAAGACTGAAAACTGAGCTTTCTTCCTGGAGTGCATTTATGTAACTGTTTTATTGCTTTAATCCAGTGCCCATCGACGCTTCTTGATTTGCGTGTATCCTGTTGTGCTTTCTAAGTCGACACACCCCTTGATTGTACTAATCCAATCTCTGTTCTTTCGTCCCGTAAAACAAGAATGTCCAGGTTGCAGAATGTGTCAGATTTATGTTTCAGCAGAGAATCATTATTCGTTTATCTCTCTTTTCTCTTTACTCTCAGGGATGAAAGTTGGTGAGGAGGCAGTGAGCTTAAATCCTACATGTGCTGAAAGTCATCAGTGGTAGGTCTGAGCCGTTTCCTCCTTCTTGTTATCGTTTAAAAGCAGCTTTCTTCTGTTCAATAAAGTCTTTCTGATTTTTCACAACTAATCAATGAAGGAAGTCTGAGATGGGGCTTTGCCTGAATGTCCCATTATGCAGATTTCTAATCCAGCTAATTTTAAGTTAAATGCTATAAGACCAAATGAAAGCACAAATTCAGGTACTTTCCCCACATAAGAGGTGTCGTTAGGGTTGAGTGACGTGTTACCCTGGAGCGCCTGTTCCTTTGTGTTTGAATAGATGAACGTCTGACTCAGGCATTTCCTTTGGGTAGCCTACTAAATGCAGTTTGAACAAGAAAAGAGAAAACTCACACGGGCCAATAATCAAGCAACTTAAATGTGCATTTGTTGGTTTAGGCTTTACACCAAACCAGAAAGCCCTGCAATACATAAAATACAAGTGAAATGGTGTCCTGTAGCTGAGCACTGCTGCATGCGGTGAAAGCATGCATGTTTGTCAGATAGTAGCAGCTTACATCCCAAACATCTCCTTCCTTCGGATCAGCCCCACATCTACCTGATAGCATCACATCCAATTTAGGAATGTAAACACAATCTTGGCTAACTTGCATCAGTCCGACCGATGGTTATAGAGGAGAGACTCGTGTCTGCAGAAGTTGCAACAGTTACTTTTTCTGCAGGTTGTTAGTTGTTTCACAGCAGTGCAGACTGTGCATACATTGTTTGTAGCCACATGCTTTCAGCGCTTAGGGGTGTGCTGCTGAACAGGTCGCTCCAAGGCATTCCTTTTCATTTTACATCTTCTTGTCATAAAACATCAGCATAATTTAAGGATACCTTTGTTGAATGTGACGGTAACAGACCTTTCAAAATGACTATTATTTGTCCTCTGTGTAAGTGGCAGTCACAGATTATTCTCGGACAAATTAAAGGAAAGGATATCAGGAAAACCTCTCCACTTGTACACCACCCCAGTCAGTCTGTGACTCAGGCAAAAATCCCCTTGCTTTTAATGAGCTCTGCACAGTGGGCCTGATGGCGTGCATGCCGTTTGTATTTGTGCAGGCCTCGATGCATTCCTCATCAGAAACACTGCTCATGTCAAAACTTGACTGATGGAATCTGTGGCTGAAATGGCGAGATGAAAATTGCACTAGATACAGTTAAGATTCCTCCGGAGCACGCACACACACACAGCTACAATAAAATGCGAGCACATTTATCTAGATTTTTTTTTTAAAAAACTCATCCTTAATGCAGGTCATTCTAAAACACTTTCCCAATTTAAAGTTTTTACAGGTACCAGCATTTCATTTATGAGTGTCCTGTGTAGTTGAGATCATGTGGTGACTTTATGTACACGCACACAACGTTCTCTCACAGAAAAGTGTTCGCTCGCACCAGAAGTCCTATTTGTTCGGTTCATTAGGGAATAATTAGCATTAGCTCATGCACATACCGCAGCACTCGAGGCAGGTGAAAATGAAGGCTGTGTTTGTTTAGCTAATTAAGAGGAACAGCTTTTAAAAAAAACAAAAAAAACAACTTAATTCTTAATCCTGTATCCACTGATGAAATTTGTAAGATTCTTAAACCAAGCATAAACAGCTTCTAAGTTGAATGGACAGAGCAAAGTAGGTAAAGCTGCACTTTGAGAAGGGAGGAGGCAGGGAGTGGGGACGGTGCCAGGCAGTGTTGCAAGGAAGTTTATGTCTGAGGTAACTGTTTACTTAGTGTACCGATGCCGTGAGAAAACTTGTCCCCTGTTTTCCTGAATGCTGCCCAGCTTGTCACAGTTTCACAGATGTTGATTAAATAGGCTGCCAGTCAGTTTCTGCTCAGCCACTGAAACTACTTATGGCCTTCTTTACGTACCAAGAGTGAAAGAATGTCTTTCTGGACCTTTCTTCTGCTGTGCGACCTCGTTTAAGGCGTTTAAGTTGATTGATTGCGATTTACCTGGAAGTCAAAGATTTAAAAGCGATAAACGGCGTAGGCACAACTGAAAATTCAAAGCCCAAATCGTTATTGAAATTGCAGTGGATTTATAAATGACAGGCAGTAAAATCCTGTCACCCTTGGGTCTGTGAGTAACAGTCAAGCAGGTTGGGTGAGGGGGACTGTCTAAACAAACCTGCTCTGTTGTATCTGCAGTTTGCATGGCATATCACATACAGTATGTCTCTAAATACACTGCGTCTCTGTCAAAGGTGCAGCTGCTCTGGCTTTGAGGTGTCTTTTTCTGTGTTTTATCCTCAATTACTTTGACACAAAGGCATCTGCTGTGATGCTTACACTTCTGATGTGTCAAAAGTATCAGTACTGATAAGTTATCACAACTAGAATATTTCTGACTGTCTGACTCAAAATTGAATCGAATTGTGAATCATAATCGAATGGATTATAGATATCAGTGGCAATACCCAGCCCTAGTGAGTAGCCAAGGCCCGAAAGAAGTAGATGTTTGATAACTTTTTTGTTAAGTTAAGGCCTGCCTGATCCGTCTGAAATTCATAGCCAATGCTCTGACACGGAGCCATCAACCTCGCTGAAAAAGCACAGTGCATCCAGAAAACACATTATATGCAGCGATAAATGCTCTGCCCAAGTGTCCCCTCTGCCCGCTGCCTTTCAGCAGCAGGCAGCAGCAAACAGGTCGTCAGAGGAGGCAGAGATGATGATTAAGTTTAACATTGTCTACAATATTGCCAAAGAGTGCCAAAGCAGTTTAAGCACAAGTACTTTTACAACTTTTTTCTTTTGTAAAAAGAAAGTTTTTGTAAATTTTTTAAAATTCTACAAATTTCTTGTAGAACTGTGCTCCAAATTAAGACAAGATCGTTAGTTAATCATTTACAAATAAATATTTTCTGTATGGACAGCAATTATATATGATATTAAAAAAAAAGAAAAAAAAGTGAACATGTAAAACAGTGGGGTCAGGCGATGCAGTTAAAAAATTTGGGTGCACCTAACTTTTGTTAAGCGCACCAGTGCAACTGTGTCAAAAAGTGAGTCTAGAGCCCCTGTAGGGAACTTGAAGAAAATCTAAAAACAGACAACGTAAATGATGACAGGGACTCATTTTGGTTTTTTACTGTACTCTTTTACTGCTCACGATATAGGGCGTTATTTTAAGAAACACGATCAAGGTTTAATAAACAGTGAAGTAGCCTTTCACACTTGCATCAAAGCCTTAGAAAATACCCACTGTCACCTGGAGGAACACAGTTTCTTATAACAACATCTGACATTCTTACCTCTCAGATAAAGTGTGCACGGCAACAACGTGGCCCATATGATGACTCAACAAGTCTGGTGAGGAGAATTCTCAGACTTAAATGCAAAGTAAAAGTTGCTGCAAATTTCCATTGGATTCTTGTGTGAATTTGGGAAAATGTCAAGATGCTCAAATTAAATATTTGTTTATTCAAATTCATGCCAACATTTTTGCAAAAAAAAAAACCTACCGAGCATTTTACTTCTCAGCACTTGTCGCCATCGTGACCAGAAAAATAGACGGTGCGTGCGACCGAACTGGACACTTGTATCCCCACAAACTGAATCCATTACACATCACATTAACACATGGACAACAAGCAGTATCTTCTGGTTGTCTCATCTTTAACAGATGGGTGTTGTTGTTTTTTTTTGCTTGTTTAAGCTTTTGAAATGTTTGGCCTGCCATAGTCAGGACTACACCTTATAAGACACCTATTATGTTACTTCATTCAGTACACCCAGACAAAATACTGTATGCTGTGGATGATACCACATCAAAATAGATCTAATGCAAGAAACTTACAATTTGCTGTGTTATGTTTAAAGATTCAATTAATGAGGTCAGCACATCTGCAAGGAATCCCTGTTCCTTAACTGTTGTCATCTGTGTGCCTAAGCACTACTCACTTGACTTTCAAACCTTTTGTTTGCAGATGGCAGCCAATCAGAAGATTGTCTGCGTACAGGCAATTTATGCTTGCCGTTGTCATTCTCGCAAACAGTAACGCCCACCTTAAATGATGTCACACCTGTAGGCATGCTTCAGTATTTTCTTTTTTTCTTCTTGGGAAACTCCCGATTTTTGTTACCTGGTGCAACTGGCATGGCATGTGAGTCCAACCTGGAAGCTTGTTCTGCCTTTAGGAAGTGAGCCATTACAGATTTTTTTTTTTCAAACTGTAGATGATTTAAGGAGCAGCACCACGGCCAAGAATTAAAAAATACAGAGCCGTAATTCAGCGCAATTAAAAAATATGATCAGAAAACAGTGAAGAGGTTAATTTCAGTATGTTACAGTATGTTTCTAGCAAATATTGATAAATAAACAAATATAGTTAGCAATATTTTGGTACTATGTAACATTTTGTAAATGTTTACATGTGTTTATGTAGAATAAAGTTAATGCTATGACCTTACTATAGTAGCTATACTGTAAAAGCAGCTTGAGGCAACTGTTGTTGTGATTTGGCACAATATCAATACAATTGAATCTAAAATTTGGAATAAATTGAATAATATTGTTTCTTTGAAAAATAAGATTATTTCGTTTATTCTGTTTAAAAAATAATCTGTAAGCTCTGTTTACGTGTCTACGTTTGATGATGTCATCATTACACCTACTCACCAAAAACTAGGACTATACTAAAAGAAAAAAATGACTTCCTAATTGAAGACTATTATTAAAAAATAATAAATAACAAAAGTTTGGAGTCAGGACCTCATACAAAAAGAAAAACCACATCTTCTCTGGGGTTTTAAGTCATTAAATGATGACGTAACAGTGGTCACCTTAGGAGAGATTGCACATACATTCCTACTCTGTCACGCACCGAGTCTCTTTGACTAGAAGGTGAATAAGCACTCTTTTGAAGTTCGATGTGTATTGAGACACTTAACTTAATCAAAGCGCACCACTGGAGTGCCACTGCATACTACCAGCGTACTCCACACTGTGAGCTACTAAAATTATTTTTATGTCCATATCTGTCAACCCTTAACACCTCCATTTCTCCTCTCCCAGGTTTCATTGTTCAAAAGCACTCGCTTAGTCTTTAGTCATTGTGTCTGTTTACAAAAAACAGGCCTAACGTATTGACCACGTGTATGACATTACATGAATGCATACACATACGTTTGGGGATTTGGTGACGTTGACCGTGAAGCCTGTTTGTGTAATCTCTGCAGGCTGACTGATGGGAGGCGTGATGGCATTCTTGTATCTCTGGCTTTGTATATAGGTGCATTTTCATTGATCCAAAGTAAATCCCCGACTTTAGGGCCTCGCTGATGATACAAAGACCTGTGGATTAAGCGGGGAGACAGAGGACGGCGGGAGGATGGAGTAACTTTGAACTTTGCAATGACAACCCTAATTTTAAACACGTGCCTCGTAATTAGTGGCAGCGCTGTGCTGTGCTGTGTTCCCAGCAGCCTTGGAAAGCCTCTGTCTGCTTAAACTTTGCACCTCATTGTACGCCATTGAAACACTTATCGTGCCATAAATTTGTCTCTCACACAAAGAGAAAAAATCAACTAATTTTATCTTAAGCAAACTTCACATACTCCTGCATAGGTTAGCCTAAATTCCTCAAGTTTCTCCTCCTGTTTCTGTAGAGCTTTTAGTCTGAACAGGTGCCTGATGTTGTAAACTTCAATGAGCTCTGTATGTTTGGTTGTGAAGGTCAAAGTCAATCTGCTGCTTCTTCCTTTTTTTTTTTTTTGCCTACCCTTGCCCAATTAAGAGCTCTCTCCTCCT
>VUQR01015657.1:0-19493 GCA_015108515.1 Hemichromis elongatus | reverse complement strand
TCCTCCTGTTATTGTACTCTTTGTTGAGTCCTTTTTCTTTTCTTGCCTTGGACACTCAAATATGAGATAGAATTTCGACTCACAGTAAAAATGAAAGGATAAACAACACTAGGTAGGGCCTGAGGCCAAACGCACCTTTGTACACCTTCGCGTTTAATTTCCTCATACACTCCCTCCACTTACCCTCTCCCCACACTATCCTCATCCTCTCCACTGATGATCTGATGCATTTCAATCCTGGTTTCACAGAGGAACAATAAACCCCAAAATGCCGCAATCGATCTCCTGTATGGTGTTTGCAGATTCTAACACAGACGGACATCTGCTTACTTCCTACAGTCCAGGTGCTCGTCCGATAATGGTCCAATAATTAGCTACTCTACCAGTTCTTTTCTTGGGAACGTGTTTGTTAGTACTGTTTGAATTCCTCCACGCTGAACGTTGGTGTTAATTAGTCAGTGGGAGGCTGAAATATGTGGTTGTGGTAATCTGAATGTTGAGCAATCTTTGCCACAGCTGTCACCTGGAAAATAATTGATCTCTTTGGTTTTCGGTTGTAGTTGGTCGCCTCGTGTTGTTACTGTCTAGATTTATTGCATTTAGTCACATCAGCATATTGCAACACATTAGAGCAGAATGGCCAGATAGTTAAGAGATAGTTTCTTTTAATACATGTACATCATTAGAGCCCACTGGACTTTTTAATCTACGTATTTGTAGATAGATTTCGTGATGAAGTATTAATGTCTAAAAGTATTTTAAAAATTGCTGCCATGATGTCAAACTATTGCCTTATAGTTTACTCATAGCAAAATTCAATTTACAGAGATTTGGTAAAAGAAGAAAGCAGCTAATCCTCATGTTGAGACGGTGAAGCAATGACATTTCACTTTTAAATTTACAAAAAATATCAAATCCAATACTTTTGAGACATTTTATGCAGGGAAACATGATCGCCGTGTCGTGATGCTGGGAAGTGCCAAATGCAATGATCGTAACTCCAACAGTCTCATCCTGTGAGTGTTTAAAATGGTTTAGGTGATCCAAACAAAACTGCAAAATTTAAAAATCTAATTTTAGAAAAGCTGGTTTTCTAAAAGCTGGATGGTATATTTTGATAAAAACCCTGTTACAACATTTTTTTAGTGCTTGTCTTGTCTTGTCATTGTCAGGAAGAGTTATCCATACTTCTTGCAGGACATTCAAAGCTCTGTCTTGTTGGTTGCCTTTTTGTTTTGTTTGGGGTCATTATCATGCCCTGGATTTTCTCCCATTTCTTAGATACGTAACTTTCAGTTATTGTTGAGTCTTCAGGTAATACCTCTTTAGGAATCACCTTAAAGGTGTAAAATAAATATTCTAAGCCTGTCAAAGTATTTGGCATATTTTTTTATAGATGATCTGCTAAAGAAATTGGAACAAATGAAGTGTTTTTGCCACAGGATGGACGTAACAAAGTGCCTAAAGATGCAATTTAAAATCGTTCTTTGCTAAGTTGGCTGCTATCTGTAGACTCAACACTGGTTTATAACTTTTTTTGTGCTTGAATGATTCATAGGTCACTGTTAAGTGGCTTAAAACGCAAAGGAGAAAAAAAGCATTCCTCTGAAAATGGTCAGTTATAAGGAGCGGACTGAAAGTGACTATAAAAGCAGCCAATGTCTAAAGAAAACTTTTGCTTTGACTTTTTACTTTGCTGTAATTGCTGACACTGAACCATTAAATACTGTAAGCAGCTTTTTACTGCTAATTTACATTTTTTAAGAATGAAACGGTCATGTGCAAACCAACTGAGTCGTGGCTTGGTTTCCTATCTGCAGATATTTAGTTGCAAAGATTTGCTCAAAGCTTTTACATCCAGCAGTGTGTTTTCATTGGAAGCCAGGCAGCTCAACTGCTGACAGATAGCATCTCCGCTCCTCTGATGTCTTAGAGCGCTCCACTCATCAAGCGCCAACCAGTGGCCGCTTGGGCACACCCTGCTCCACTTAAGAAAAATAAACACATCTTTTTTTGTTTAAAGCTACTTCTGCCTGTGTTTGGCCAATTTAAAGCATTTAAAGTGATGTGATTAACACGTGTCTCATCTCTGACAATTTTGCAGTAAGTGTGAGCAGTTCGTGTGGAGATGTTTTTATGATGTTTCATCCAACCTTAACCGCAATGATTGTGAATTTATATTCATCAGATACCAATCAGATAATAGTTGGAACATTCTCAGCTGAATCAAATCTCCTTGTTTGCTTGTAAGTTTAATATTTCTGCCTTCATGATCTTAATTTAGTAATTCCCTGCTAATCGTGTAGTACACTCTGCAGTCTGTTAAGAGTTTATTTCATAGCCCACAGCACCCCATCATTTCATTATACTGTGCTAAAAAAATAAATCTACTCACACATACCAGACGCTGTAGTACACACGTACAGTTGTCGATCCCATCTCCCATCACCGCCACCATGTCAGGCAACGCTGTCAGATGACCTTTGTACACACTGATCCTTCATATAACAAGGTGTTTATGTTGCTCGGTGGTGTTTGACAGAGTACCAGCAGGATTAAAGCAGCCGTGCAGTGAAAAGGCTTTGATCAGCTCAGTCCTCTCCTCTCCGAACCCTCGGCGTCATGCTGACTTACAGATCCCAAAGCTGAAATCGCCCTTTGTTTTGCTTCCACCTGCCCACTGGTCCAAGGCCAGCGTATTAATTAGAGAGCGGGGGAATAAGGTGCAGCAGCTTATCTTTGCTGGTGCTGTCTAATGAGGAGTCTTTCCACAGACCACTGAGTATGGTGGGGTTTTTTGGAGGCCCTTTGGTTGTTAGTGACCCAAAGAAAAGGTGGTGTGACTATGAGGTGCCGCTGACCATCTCTGTGCTTCTCACCCCCCCACGCAAAATATCATTGTTTAACATCTGTTTAGTCAGAACCGGGGAACCGAGACTGCCTGATGCTGTCATTGTTTTGCTTATAATCCAAGTTGTGTGAAAAGTTTAAGATGTTAGAGATTAGGTTTTCCTTTTAAAGCTAGTTTTCTTTTAATCTAGTAAAAAATATAGATAGAAACTGAGTTTTGCTACAAATAAACCACACCCACTTTATAGTAATAACTACATTTTACACCTGAATTTAGTCACGGCCCCTTTGTTGTTCCAAACTTGTACTATGGTTGGCAGCTTCACACAGAGAACCAAGGCTCAAGTTGCAGTCTTACAGCAGTATGTTCCAATAACAAAGACAAATGTCCCAGTTGTATGGATATTGTATGCAATAAAAAACAAATAAAAATAATAATTAATAAAAATAAAAACATGCAACTTGGATCCTAGAATCTGGCTGTTTAAATTCCATTTATATATTTATTTGTTTTTAAGCTCTTTTTAAATAAAAAAAATATATGATGAAGTCTTAGTTTTAAAGCAGAAGCCAAAGGGAAGAATGGTTCCCCTAATGATGTCATACAGGCTTGAAAACACATACATATATTAATTTGCTGTTTGGTACGATTTGTTTGTATAGATTTAAGGTTATTTAGGGGTTTTTTTCTCTTCATATAGCTTAAAAGTGTGATGGCCTGAACCTCTAATAGTAGTGTCTCCCCACAGGTATGCTATCATGTGTGGAATTATGGCCGAATATGACACCATCCAAAACAAGATAAAGAACGGATACGTCTTTAAGGTAAGGACTGCAAACGGAAAGCTAGTTTTGTGCATGCAAATACTTGCAATGGTCAAATAATAATATAATGCAAACAATGCATTTTACATCAGTGTATGTATATTGGGCATTGCATTCTTCATGTGCTTAGGCTAAAGAGAAATGGTCATTTGCACAATTTAAGCCAATAAGACCCTCCTACAGTCATTAAGTTGATGGCGTGTGAAACAGCAGCACGTAGCATTTTATCTTCTGTCAGCAGCCTCCAGCAAACGCTGTTTGTCCTCAAAACTGTTTGACAGGTGAAAGCGAGAGATAGAGCCCTGGAGAGGGAAGATATTAAAAAAAAAAAAAAGAGGAAGAAGAATGGAAAGAACGAGGGAGGGTGCGTGACAGCCAGGAGTGTGCGGTAGCTCGACTAGATCGCGTGTGTGAGAGGTGTTTGTGAAATACTTGTGGGTTGGTGAAGCAGGACAGATCAGGTCAGAACAGAAGGCGGTGCAGCTGTTCTATGAATCAAGAGTGAAAATCTTCTCTCTGTCTGTGTGCTTCTCTTCTCAGGATCATCTGGATAAAGCCATTGAGCTGAAGCCGCAGGACCCGCTGTCCTACTACCTTCTGGGCCGCTGGTGCTACGCTGTATGTGACCAGTGCGACACATCTCTATCTCTGCTCAACACACTGTACATTTATGAAGGCTATCATGTCCGCGTGGCCTCCCACCTCCCTATGCTCAGCCACCCACAGTTTCCCCTCATTCATTACCACTGTTTAGGTTTCCTCGAGGTTTGTTTTTCCCTCTGCGATATTCCCAGAGAGCGCTATGGGAGGTGAACACCATCCATTGTTAGCTTTAAATCAGATTGTACCAGAGAGATAATTTCATCCTGTTTCTGTTTGGCTCGTGTTCGCTCAGTTGCGGCAGTCATTTGGAATGCAGCACGTGATTGTTTCTGTAACTGTCTAGTCTTTTCAGAAATGCACGTAACATGATGAATTGCTGTTTTTTAGATCAAAATTTCCAGACATTCTGCTTTTGACGGTTAGTGTTGTTTTATGAGCTGCTCATAACACCTGATATTGTCAGGGGTTGTATTTTACGGGCTGTCTACGGGGCATTCATGTTAAACAATGACCTACTGTTCGCATTCAGCCAGCATTTCTGTTTGAAATGTCCTGATGATGCCGGAGCAATTCTACACCTGGAGTTAGATACTGCTCTGATGACTGCGTGAGGCAAAACTATTACATGTTTGGCCCAAGCTTCTTCTGGCTAGTGACATTATTCTGCAAAAGGTGTCAGTAGCAAAGCAGAAGTGAACAGCAGTGCCCGTCATCATGAAAATACTGGTAAAATAACAGGAAATTGGCTCTAAGACTTCTGAAAAATGATATGTAACCAGTCCTGCACAGAAATGTGTGCAGAGTATTTTAATATCCGTTTTAACTGTTACATTTCTTCATAGCTGCTCAGAAAAGTCATTTCTGTTATATTTTGTTTATATCAGAGTCAAATGAGACCATTTGAGTTAGTCTGAGATGCTGCTGTTTTATACATTATCCAGTGAGTTTGGATGTCACATACTGAACATCAACATTACCTAAACAGCTCAAGAGATGGCAGCAATACAGCTGTGGTTTACATACAATCATCACAGGCATGAATGTCAGGGTCATTTGGGGCTTTTTATTGTTTCTTAGAACTGTTCTTTCTCTTGGGTGGAATGATTGTTCAGCATAGGTCTTTTATAACTTAAACAATTAAGAATTGATTTCACAAGTTTAAATTTATTCTGCATTTCTATGATCTGCATAGGGTTAAAGTTATACATATTGGCTCAAATGTATACATACATTTATATATTACCGTACTAAGTGTTCTTTAGCAGTTTGCACCTAGACTAAATGCTTTGGGGGGGTTTGTGTTTATTTATTTGTTTTTGTTATGTCAAAAATCAGAGGATGTGTTCAGGGGCTTTGTTTCAGGGAAAGAAACAAACAAAGATAGATGAGTAGAAATATTTAAGTGTGAAAATGTGGAGGGAAAAAAAAAAGAAATCACGAAAATACTTTTTCTGTCACCGTACATTCGGACTTTAGTCAGAACCTGATAGGTGCGAAACACAACTTGAGAAATTCTTCCACAAATAGTGATGCAGTTGCTGCAAAACGAGAGCGGCCCACAGAAACCTTTTATATAGAAGTGTAACTAGAATACAACATACTGGCAACAAGAGTTCAGTCCCCTATTGCAAAAGAGACATACAGTATTGCAGATGAGTAGTAAGAATAGTGGATGGCAAAGATTTAATCGTCATACCGTAAACAGACTCCATGCCAAGATTACTTCACCCAATTCAACCGACTCCAACTTATTACCATTTGATCACTGACTTGATGCCTTTGAAGATGGCAACTGACTCTGAAGGAATGATGACATTGGAAGATCACCTCAGAGTCACAGTAAATCCAATCGTGCCGTGATCTCCGTCCCACTGTTTTGCCTGGTGTGACTGTAGCGTTTACCCCTCTCATCCATTAATGTTAAACTAAGTTGGACAATTTTCTTCTGATTGGTGATGTTTGTTTTCAGGTGTCTCAGTTATCGTGGATCGAAAGGAAAGTTGCTTCAACTCTGTTTGGAGAACCGCCAAGCGCGACAGTTGAAGACGCACTGAAGAATTTCCTTAAGGTATTGGCATTTTGGTTCTTAAGGTGTTCTGCGATGTAATGCTTTATTTAAATATATATACCTTTATATTTCACCAATGGATTATGCTTGAAGCAATGTGCTGTCCACATCTGAAAAAGCGTTTGAGGCAAAGTCGGAGAGTGGGGTGAAACACGATGAGCTGTACAAATGAGAGCAATCATTTCTGAACACAAACGATGGGTGTAGCCGTCTGAGTTTTAAAGTTTAAAAGGAAAGTTAAGCACATTGGACTAAAGTGCTCAAAGCAGGCATGATTTTGATTATATGTAATATTCAGTCTATACCAAATGACTACAAAATGTCTTGAAACCAAGAAGTGAGACTTATTTCTTATTTAGTGGTTTATGTTTTTTACTTTTTAACTGAATGCTTGTATGACCTCAGTTATGAAACACGTAAATCACACCCCTGTTTATCTTGTTCTACATTGCAATTTGCCTGCAGGTTGCATCTGTTCCCTGTTTTTAAAGCCAAAACCCTCTGTATTTAGAAAGGCTTAATCTGTGTTCCTACATTGGAAATGTTTATGTAGTGGGAGAAATTACTTTTGCTTTTGGCCAATATTCCTGTGCATGTCTCATCTTCATGACTTATAGACCATAAGCTTGATTCAGATGGTCACTGTTACAACATGTCACCAGTGACCTGGAGGAGCCCTTTGTACAGCTTTAACTAAAACATTATACACCACCCCAGCCTTGCTAGAGCTAAGTCTACAGATGTAGCTCCAGTTCTTGACATATTTAATGCTGCAGACAAAACGTGTTACTCTTTCTGTGTGTAGATCGGATTCTCAGAATGAAAGCAAGCTGTATGAAATCAAAATGTATATGTGTATTCCAAAAGTGCACGCTTCAGTTATAACAGCAGCTGTTATTACAGACGTGAATGCCAGTCATGACAGCATGGCTTTTATCGTTTTTAGACAGTGATTCTGTCTGTGTGAATAACTTCACACTCAGTTCAGAGGAATTTGTTGATATGTCTGCTTTTGTCTAAGTATTGAGTTGGAGCGCTTCAACTCAACTCAACTGAACAAACTTGCGTTGTGTTGCATACATTTTAAAGCAGTGCAACATATTTTGAAATACCTTAACAGCTGAATCGGTGTCCGTATGTAGTCAACAACTGGCTGTCTTGTGGGATTTTCTGTTTTCATAAAGGATTTGATCGGCTGTATAGCACACGTTAGCTACAATAAGAAAAAAAGAAAAGACTCCACAGATTAAAATAGAAAGATAAAATCTGGTCTGTCAAAATGTAGTAATAGTTCTGGTTTAGGTCCAGAGCGTGATCTGAATATTTTTGAACTAGTCTATAAACTGTATATAAAAGATGGACGTGGTCGTTATTTTGCGGCGCCTCATTTTTGGCGTATCACCCATCTCCAGCATGTGTTTAGTCGTTGTTTGTTTCTTTCAAAGTAGACATGATGGTATTTGGAGCCAATGTTTGTTCTTGGGACTTCTAATCAATTACTAGTTCTGGTTAGCTAACAGGGAAAAGACTAAAGCGCTCAAAACTGTTGTAAAAGGTAAAGTATTTTATTTCTCTGAAATTGGACATGGGCTCATGTGGTGTTTTTGGGGATGGAATTTCTTTTGGTGCCGCCTCCAACCTCTTTTGGTTTTTTTTTAACTTGCACCTTAGCTTTTTATTTTTATGCTGCAAATGTTAGCGTCTTTTGTGGTAGTTGGAAACTATGCCTAAGTCTTGTGAAACTTTTCTTCTCTGTGTGTTTAACCAGGTCGAGGAGCTCCATCCAGCTTATTCTAAACTCAACTATGTGTTTCTGGCTAAGGTGAGTACTGGACATATCAGGTTTGTGACTGGATTGTGGAATACAAACCGTTTTACAGGATGCTAATAGGACAAAACAGTTCTTTGACAGTTCTAGGTCTTTTCTTTGGCAGTGCTACAAAGACTTGGGTCAGTGCGAAAAGGCTAAGAAGATGTATCAAACTGCTTGTTCAATGAGTGCTGAATCCAAAGAGGTATGCTTCAGGACCGTTTGTATTCAGATCTGTTCATTTTGCCTCATCTAATCCAGCTAGCAAAACCATCATAGCCTGCTGTAATATGCAAATTAAACCAAGATATTTCACTGTTTAAAGGTGTTACTCATTCAGTATCATGTGTTTTTCCTTCAGGATGAAGAGGCACAAAAGGAGCTGAGTTTACTGTGCCCTGCACTTGGAGTGTAACAACAGAGGAAAGGTTTTTGGGAATCAGTTTGCAAGTACTGCAGCTGCATGTGATAGACCATCGTGTTATTTCACTCTGTGAGTGTAGATAGCACCCATGGGTGCAAAAGGCTTCTGCATCCAGATCATCTGTTGTATACTTTCAGTCATATTTGTATTATGACATTTTCAAAAGTAGAAACCAATCATCGTAAAGGATTCCGGCTAAATGAGTGAGTTAAACCAGTTTTCTTCAGTTTACAGCTGTGCGTAGCAGACATTCTCTGAGGTCTGTTTGCTCTGATAGGAAACTTAATTCCAATGTGTCTCAGGTTCATAACACAAACCTGTCGCCTTTTGGGAAAGTGACAAACAGGACTTGTTGTTCCATCCTATCACATCAGACAATGGCGCACTCAAACATCTTGCATTGCTGTAACCACTGGACGGCCACCACCACCCTCCCAATACCAACCAGCAATAATAATCCCTTTTAACATTTACATGCAGACTTTATGAGATGAGTTTCTCACAGATATATTCTCTGATCATCTCTTTTCATGACTTGAACTCGTTTACCTCCTGCTCCTCAGTTTCTGTGACAGCAGTACCGCCAAATGAAGTGTAGTGTTGGACAGCACTAGGTTCTTACATTCGTATGTGTGTACAACACACACCTGAAGTCCTATATTTAATGTGCCGTTTTGCATGTTTGCCAGATGATGGAATAAATGACACCATAAATGATGTCAGTGACTTCCTCTTAATAGATTCAAAGAGCACCTGTACAGGAACACAACAGGTTCTTTTTGAAACAGAAGCGCCTTTTACTCCAGAGTTTCTATTCCTGGAAGGTTTCCTCCTTTTATAGGTCACCAAGAACATTTGATTTTCCACGCTTTCATTTTTTTTTAACCTTTTAAACAGAGCTCTGACGCACTCAAACTTGATTGGTGTAAAGCAGTTTAAAGATTTTTTTTGATACAGCATTTGTTTTTTAGTTAAAGAAAGTGGAGAGCTATGTAACATGTACCACATGAATCAGGAAGCTGAGTTAAAAAGGCGTTTGATGTATATGGAGAGATGTCATTATACTGCATATATATATATCACACCTTGTTGTATTAGTTAAGGTGAAATTAATATGTTTCAGTAACTATAGAAAACAAAACTGGACTATTGGGATTCGAGGATTGAACAGATCTTAAAAAAACAAATAACTCTGGTGTAAATGTAAAAAGTCTAGAAGGGCACGCTTTGTAGGGGGGACTGATGACCGATCAATAAAGCCAGGTTGCACACTCATTACTTTATCATGACATAGTAGTGAATTCCTGGTTGCACAATGCCACTAAAATGTGACCCGATCACATTGAAATGAAGTTTGAATGTTTCCTTTTATTACTTGTTTACATATTCTCAGCTGTTTGTTTTTTATTATTATCTCTGCTCAGTAAAGAAAAACGCACATATTGATTGATAACGTCAGTGCTGTTGATACAAGAAATTTGTTTAGGGGTTTTATTTTTTATTTCATTGTATTTTTGAATCTATATACAAAATGAATTATTTTGATTTGTCGCTTTATGGATTTTTCTACCAACACTACAAATGTTTTTCCTTTTTTTTCTAATGCCATGACGAGTTCCTCCAGGTTATATCGCATTGGATAGATTATGCATTATACTGTGCTGTATTTTAGACAGTGTGTGTTTAATGATTGATGGGACTGGAATCTACAATTAAATCTGTGCAATCCTGATCAAATTTGCCAGCTTGTCTGTCTTGTTTATGTTTTTTGAGGTTTTATTGCTGAGGAATAAAGTTATGTAAGCTGTAACTTATAATTAAGCTATACCGTGATTTATTTGTCTTGTTTTTTCTTTTTTCTTATACACTAAATTGATCTTAATCCAGAGTCAACAGAGTGTAACAAGCTCCTGCTGGAGCCTACATGATTGCCGAGCTTTCTCCCAGACTACATTTTGTGCCAGGGCAATTCTGAATTTGTTACTGGATCACTTTCAGGCTAACTTCCCGCCCGCCTAGTCATGTTTCAACTTTTTTTTTTTTTTTCCCCCGCAGTAGAGCCATTTTAAAAGGGTGCCTCCCAAGTAGGTACAGGTGTTTGTTTATACAGTAATGAAAACTTCACCTTTCCTGGCCGATTTTATGAGCCTCCTGTACTCTTTAATCAAAAGTCTGAGTTGAGACAGCTGCAGAAATCACTTACACGTTGGTCTGGATGTGTGCGCACACACTAGCTGTCCATTGTTGCATAACAGATTTATAACCTGTTTGTTATCCAGGAAACTGACGGGGCTGTCATTTATGTTTTTGATCGTAAAACAGACATGCAGTTTAAAAAACACGTTAAATATTTTTTAATCGTTTTACAGACAATGTGTTGCATTCAGAAGGCTGGAGAAGTCAGAGAGACAAACAGGATAAAGTTTCCTTTAGAGTTTATTGCTGGGTTATTTTCTCATAGAAGTAACTGATGGTTATTTCTATGAGTGAAATGTAAATAAGTGCAAAAGAGGCACAAACCAGACTTAATTCCAGACTTTTTTTAAGGGTCCAGGCTCGCTGTTTTCTGCTGCAAACAAGTTTTTATTTACCTGTTTCTGAACTTGTCGTGGCATGCATTTTTAATTTCTCTTTGCTATTTGGGCTGATTGGGACCTGATGACTGTAAAAACATAGAATTACGTGATCTTTAAAAAAAATGATTTTTGGTTCTAAAAAAATGAGACCCACATATGAAGACATTAGTTTTAAATTTTGATAGAACAGTAGCAGTATAATGTCCTCATAAGTGGATATCAGGCTCTTGTAGAGCAAAATTTAGTATTTTGGTCTAGACAACCCAAAATGTGATGTCCACATATGTGTACGTCAGGTCCTAGGAGTTGTTCAAAGGATACATTTCTATATATTTGTGCAGTCGGGGAAAAATAAAACCTTCACAGAACTATTTGCAGTCCCACAGCAAAACAGAGGACATCCTGTTGTTGCTTCCATGTGAATTTAAAGGGTAATTGGCAGCCAGTCACTGCTAATCCAGTGCACTCAAATAACTGATTATCAGTGCAAGCACCTCTATAAAAACTGTTATGTTAATAATTTTGCTGATGTGGAACATTTGGTGTGTTAACACAATATCACAATCTTTCCAGGAGTGCACATCTCAGTAAGTTCACTGCAGCGTCAAAATACAGCACTCAGAAGTTGGATAAGACCCCAGATGTGCATCTCAGAGTCTACGGGCTTGTTTGGGAAGGCTGCCAGGAGAGCCCAGGCGCAGCACGGCTTAGGTTTAAAAAATAATATTCTAACAAACTACCAGGAACAATGAACTTTGGACGGTTGAAAACAAAAACAAGATAGAACCAGATTTTGCAAAATTAAACACAGCATATTCAGACAAACACCTCATACCAACTGTCAACCACGGTGGTGGATGGGTGGAGATTCGGGCTTATTTTGCAGCCACGGGAGTCGATCGAGCACTCCTATGTATACTAACGTATGCTAGAATTAAATGTGAGACCTTCTGTTTGACAACTAAAGCTTGGACAAAAGGGTTTATGAGAGCTGCATATAAACGAATATGCCCGCGAGCCTCAATGAACTGAAACAACACTGTTACGAAGAGTGGGCCAAAATTCCACCACAACTATGTGAGAAACTGATAGAGACAGACTGAAAGCAATTACTTAAGTCATTGCTGCTAAAGGTGGTTCTACAAGCTGTTGAATCCTGGATGTATTTATAAAGAGCTAAAAAGATTTTAGCTACACCTTCAAAATGTTATACAATTCATGTGCTGCTTTTACGTTTCCTCTGTAGGTTATGAGCTGCACAGTCCGTATAATCATCTTCATTAAATGATGCCGATGTCATTTCGAAGTTGATTAGAGTCATACAAATTTATAGTAAATTTACAGTAAATTAGATATAATCCCACTGTTTGTCTGTTGCTGGTAACCTTATAGTTCATGGACACATTTACCAGCAAATAAAGCTATTCTTTTACCCCTGTTATGGGTCCAGGTACATTAGAGCAGGGGTGACCAACTCCAGGCCTCGAGAGCCGGTGTCCTGCAGGTTTTACATGTGTCCTTAATCCATCACAGCTGATTTAAATGGCTAAATTACCTCCTCAGTAGTTCTTGAAGTTCTCCAGAGGCCTAATAAACTAATCATGTGATTCAGGTGTATTGACCCAGGGTGATATTTAAAACCTGCAGGACACCAGCGATCGAGGCCTGGAGTTGGCCACTCCTGCTTTAGAGCTATAGGTCCATATTTAACCTACATATATTAGGCTTCAAGGACTCGGTTAGGATCATTACATTACAGTTCTATCACACCATTCCTAGCAGCCGGCTTCAACAGTTTGGCTGCCTTCTGTCTGAATACCACATCTGTTTTAATCTCACTCACATTCATTCAGATCTCCGTATATCCCTCCATTCACAATCTAAGCTCAGCTATGTCTAAGTTACACAACTTGCAGTCAACAGCAGATGGATCTTATGTGAATGGGCCGCATGTGTACGTGCTTTATCTTCAGCCAATGAAGGATACAAGCTTTCATGCTAATCTTGTTAATGCAGCCTTGACAGGTCTAAGCTGTAATGACATAGGATGCGTCTTAGTGCCACTTCTTGCAATATTTTGAATTTCTTGGCAGGATAAAACCACCACCATCCCTTCTTATTATGGTTTGTGCACACCAAGCTTGTATAGAGCACATGCCTTTCTGTGCAAGGCATGACATTTCTCGTCACCTTCATTCAATCAGTATGTATTTTGTTTATATGTTCCACTCTCTGTTTCTCTACAGAAGGAATATTTGCTTCCTTCTGCAGCTTCCTGAAACGCAAGGCAACAGACAACATGAGCCTTCAGGGGGTTTCTGCTTTTGTCCCATCCCTACAGTTATACCTGAACTTGGTGTACAGCTCCACTGGGTGCATTAACCACAATATTGTAAGCTTCTTTGGTCTTTTTTTTTTTAAAACTCATTTATGTTTGATCATCTGTCTCCTCATTTCAGCTGAAGAAAGCCCAATGTTTTCCTTCCCATTCATAAAGATTATGCTTGGAGCATTGCCACACATGACTTCACTGGCACCATTTAGTCTTCAGATTTCACTTTGTATTATTAGGAATTGACAAAGGGTTGCATGGAGAACGCCATATCAGTAATCAGCTACTGTCTGAATTGGCCGTGCACTGACTAGCTTTCTATAATCATCCAGCTGATCAAGAACAGGATGTTCTGACAGAGTGAGATAAAATGCTGAGAAGGGAAAGGCACCTTGCCAACACTTCCCTTTTGTTCCCACCTGACATGATACCCGGCGAAGGGTCCTTCACATTCAGAGTGATTTATTAATCAGATCGGATTTATGAGCTTTAAATACAGATTTTTAAATGTAATAATTTCTCCCTTTAAGCTGATTACGACAGAGGAAACTACAATGGTGAAAAACAAAAAGAAATCTTTTTATTATACTCATATATATCTCATTACAGACTAAAGAAACACTCAAGATAACATCACAACTGCAGCATTGTGTACTCAGAAGCATAAAGCATTGTATTGTTACATTAAGCAGAGCTAAATGTCTTGTTTGTGTCAAAAATGTAAATTGATGTAAAGATAATATAAATTGTTGAATTTGAGGTATTTCTTGACTTTAGTCATGCTTTCAGCTTTAATCTTCAAAACCAGTTTTGAAACCTACTTTTTTGATCTCATCAAGGGAATTACAGCATCAGTGAAACAAGCCCACAGACATCGTGCTTTTCCACCTGCTCTAAATGTGTTAACACCTAAAATCGTCTGGTTTTTTTAGCCTAAACTTCATTCAAATGCATCAACAGCAAGCCAACAAATGCTCAAATCCAAGACTACGGTCAGTCTATTAGTCTCCCATGCTCACACAACAATTACATGGGTCTATAAACAAAATGATCAAAGTACTTGTATTGTCTCAAAGCTAATTTCAACAGCATTTCTGTAACAGAAAAATGGGATTTAAAAAAAATTAAAAGGTAAAAGAAATTTGGTTACTGGTAAAATGAGTGTGGAAGAGGACATAACTGGTTTTGCATTACTGAAATTTAAACAAAAGGAGAAGTAAATCCCTAATTCCTTACTCAGTCTGGGTGGAGTTTTTTTCTCCTCCTCTTACCTCATGTCGCTGTTTTTCCTATCAGCCTACCTATCTGACCTGTGTCCCTATGTCCTATGTGATGTCTGTGTATGTTTGGTCGGAAGGTTCCTTTGTAAGTGCGCATGCGCCAACTAGCATGCTGCCTGCTGTAACCCATAATTTCCTTCAGGATTAATAAAGTATATCTCATCTCATCTCTTCTAATTCAGCACCGATCTAATATTAGCTTTATTAACTTTCTCATACATGAACTGGACAGCAAGAAGAGACAAGTGTTCCCTTCCGCATGTCTGCTCGGGTTACTCCTTGTTTTCCTCCTTTGCCTTGTCCTTTAAAACAGCATCTACAACGGGCTTCAGAAAATAGATGCATCAGATTATCATAGATTTATTAGCCTTATTCCTGAGTAGCTACACATATAAACCTTATATTAAAAAAACAACGACAACTATGTATTAGTCAAATATTTAAAATTAGCAGATATGATGCTTTAGGGCTCGCTATTAGCTTATTTATTGGCAAGATGTCTGACCTTGGCACTTTATTATTTTGGTACACAAAAGTGAATTAACTCCAATCTTTAGTGCTTACCTTCAAATGTCACATATTTTTGCTTTTACAAGTTTAATATTGCACTGGAAAGGGTTTGAAGCCCTAATTAGGAAAATAAACACAAGTACAAAGAATACAGAGAGAGAAGGAATTTAAGAGCTGCCTGAAAATCTGATTTTTTGTTTGTTTGTTTGTTTGTTTTTCTTTTAACTGAGACAAAATAAATGAAATAAAAAAAATTAACAGACAGCTTTAACTTTCTGCTTTTAAGTAAATTAGAACTCGGGTAACCGCAGTGTGACTTGCTTTGAAAGTCCCGTTCACAGCTGGCGATGTTCTGCAGTCCTCTAATCTGATGAATCAAAGGAGTATGCCTAATTGCTGGCTGGCATGTGAGACATGTTTTTGAAGTTAGATGTGAGATTGATCCAGGTGAAATGGCGTCTACACAATGTACGTCTTCTTTGATCTGGCTACCGAGGCTGTTTCTTTCTTGCCCTGATTAGAACAAGTCGGAAATCAAAGGTTGTTAAATCAGTCTCTGATTAATTAAAAATTTTAAACAGTGTATATTGGATCGAAAAGCAAAAGCAGTGGCCTGAGATTTTCAGGTTTAAATATGGTGCTCAGCCTCAAACAAAAGTTAAGTTTCTATGTTTTCCTCTACCTTCGTGACTTTTAGTGCCTCATAGTTTGAATCTAATTTATTCTTTGTTTTGTGAGTCTTATGAGGACTGACTGGTAGCTGCTTCCAGCAACTTCATATCATCGCGCAAAGACACGGCTACAGAGAAAGAATGAGGCTTCAGAGTCAGGCCATAGCTGTAGTCCAGTTTCACCGGCATTGCAGGGTCAGCTGTGATGTTGCACTGGTGCGCTATGAGAGCTGTGAGCAGGAACAGCTGCATCTTGGACAGCTCCTCGCCAATGCACCGCCGTTTGCCCAGGGAGAAGATAAGCACAGTGCTGGTCAAGTCTTTATTCAGCAGTCCGCTCTGGTCCAGGAAGCGCTCGGGGTCAAAGATATCTGGTTGGGACCAAATGCTCGGGTCATGGTTGACGGACCACTGGTTGATGAAGATGACTGTGTTCTTTGGTATGGCATAGCCCATGATGGATGTGTCTGTGGTGGTGGAGTGGGGGATGGTGAGAGGGACGAAGCTTGTGAAACGCATCACCTCGTAGATGAAGGCCATGATGTAAGGCAGCTGTTGCTGATCCTCGATAGCAGGGACACGGCTCCGGTCCACCACTTTGTCCACCTCCTGCTGGAGACGCCCCTGTATCTCTGGATACCTGCAACAGGTGAACACACATTTAGGGTGACTACAGCCAGGATAGAAGTTAAACACTCTTGCTGGTGAAAAAAAATTAAAATGAAGAATCTTCTCTATTAGAAAACGTTTTTTGTCATTTACTGAAAACACATATGGATTAAATGTTAGGGTTTGGTTAACAACCTCCCTCCCACCCCCTCCTCCAATTAAAATGAGGTTTAATTTAACTCCCTAAACCTAGATGCATGACTGGTCACCTGGAGGATGTTAACAGCTTAAATGGATCCTGTTAGATAGTCCATAATAGACACAAGTCGTCCTTGCTACAGCTCAAGCAGAAAAAAAGAAAGAAATAGTGGCTCTGTGATCTAGGCATCCACTGATAAAAGTATCACACACAGAACGGATTAAATGGCACTAAAGATTTTAAAATGCTGACTGGGCATGTTGTTCCCTTTCATTCACTGGTGTGAAGTTTCAGCTTATTATTGCCAGTACACACACACACACACACACACACACACACACACACACACACACACACACCTCCATTGGGCTGTTACATAACTCAAATGCTGCTAAACTTCCTCAAGTCTGCACAGCCTTAGCAACGAGTTGGGGATAAATTGTTATTCATCATGCAGTTATTTATCCATATGTACTTCTATAAAATGATAACAAATGCTTCTTACTTGACAAGAATGAGGATGATCCACTGCAGGGCAGTCGACAGTGTGTCTTGACTTGCTCCAAATACATCCCCGATAGTGGAGGTGACGTAGTCTTTCTCAGAAAGTCCCATCTTATCCTTTATTTGGTCCAGCGCCACTATAAAAGCATCGGTCATGTCTCTGATGGTGCTTGACTCGATTGATTTTCTGTGCTCCATAACTTTGTCTCGGATGAATTCACCAAACTCCAGGTTGAGCCTCTTGAAGTTTTCAAAGATGGTTTTGATGGGGTTGGGGAAGTACTGCAGCCAGGGCATAACGTCCACTATGCTCCCTGCCCCTACAGTCTTGGTGAACTGGTCGTTCCTGCCCACCACCTGCTGAAACTCCTCATCTTCATAGGAGTACCTCTTCCCAAAGCAAACCGCGCTCATTATGTTGGCCGTGGACACCACGAGGTAGGTCATGGGCTGGAAGTATTTGTCCTCCTTCGTTTTTCTCAGAAACAGCCGTAGTAGCTCTTTGCCCTCGCTGAGCACGTGATTTTCAAACTTCTTCTTGGTGTAGGGGTTCCCTGTGGAAAACATCCGGACTGTGGACTGGGCCACTTTGCGGTGCACCTTCCACCAGTCCGTGGAGTTGCCAAACGCCATGCTGTCTCCATTGGAGATGTACTGGAAGGAGGTGAAGTCCGGTCTGCCGGAGAAGTCGGAGCCCTGCTTGACCAGCGCCTGTTTAATTGACTCCCCGTTCAGCACCACCACCGCCCGACTGCCGAGCTTGATCTGGAAGACGTTACCGTATTTTTTCACCATGCGCGTAAAATACAAGTGCGGTGCGTTACCAAGCTGCGGTGCGTTCCCGATAACCGGCCAGGCGAGGGGGCCGGGCGGGCAGGAGGTCGACCTCTGCCGATACAGCCACCGAAACAGGTGCAGGGAGACCAGCAGAGTTATGCAGGTCATTAACAGAGCCCTCGGAGTCGCTGGGCTCATTCCCTCCACTGTCACATCCATGAAAGACATCCTGCAGGGGAGAAAAAAAAATCTGTGTTAAATGCACATGTTAGCAGATTAAAGGTTTTAGATATGATGCGCTGCATGAGTAGCAGGGTAATTAAATTAAATGTGGGAGGGGGAAAAGGCGTAATTAAATACCTAGTTTTTTGGTTCATGGCAAAATATTAAACTTTATAATTTTTCTAAAATATTGAATGCGCCTGATCCAAAAAATATTTTTTTTAATTAAAAAAAAATCACATTAAACACGTTTCTCTGTGAGCTGAAGGACCACACTACATCTAGAACCTCGAAAAATAAAATAATCATTTAAAAAAAACAGTCCGGTTAGCGCACAACTCTCTCACACAGCCTGATTTAAAGTAACAGAGTGTGAGCAGCCTGCTGTGCATCCACAGACAGTGACAGCAGCTTGTGTGGGAGCTTCGTCCTCTCTGTCCGCAGCCTGTGCATGCTTTGAAGCCCAACAACACCAAGCGAAGTCATTTATCCCCATACAGCGCAACATCACGGCTTTGTTACAGTGGGCAGGTTTGTTGCAAAAGGGTGTCACCCCCACCACCAACACCTCTCTCTCTCTCTCTCTCTCTCTCTCGCTTTCTCTCTCTCACTGGTTCTTTCTCTTTTGCTCTCTTTCTTATAATAACTTCACGCCCAGGCAGCGGGACCTAAACACAACGTTAATTCTATGACTGGATATTCTTCTAAGAGAATATAAAAGCAGGACTGCCAGCTACAAGTCCCAAATATAATTTGTCATCTTAATAATAATAATAATAATTATTACTATTATTATGATATGTGGAATAAGAAATCTTTAGTCTTTCTTTGGGGTATTAAAGAATATGGCTTCAAGTCAAAGTGCTTGTAACGACATGCGAGTCTGCCAGAGAGAATCATGTAACACCCGACACAGTCTGTTTTTTTAAAATAATTTAAAATAATTTATATAGTCCGGTTATATATATATATATATATATATATATATATATTCATTTATTATCATATATATATATATAGTTTTTTTAAGGTGCAAGTTACATCTCGTTAAAATAAAGTAAAATAAAATAAAATAATGTATTTAGTTTTGCAAACTGGTGATCAGACAGCCTGATCATCTGTGATCATCTTCTTCCACATCTGTGGAAGAAGGGAAACTTTAGATCTACTGTCCAGATGTTTAGCTGGTTCTGGTCAAGTCTTAAATGATAGAAATATTCGTTCCCCTCTCAG
>VUQR01015654.1:3928-14953 GCA_015108515.1 Hemichromis elongatus | reverse complement strand
CACATTTTAGAGTTTTCATAAAAGAAAGAAAAACTACATCTGGAGCATTTTGTGTTTGTGAATTTTACAAAAAAAAAAAAAAAAGCCTCCTTCCTGTGACATGATGTCACGTTTCAATCATTCATTTTTTAAAGTTTATTAGATTTTTTAATAAGACGTTAAGTTTCCAGCATCTGATGATCGAGTTCACTTGATTATCTGTCTGATGAATAACGTTCAGATTGAACTGGATAGTTTGGCCCACAATAAAACAATAATCCCTCTTTGAACTGTGTTTTGCTCTCAGGTTCATCTGCATTAATGAAAACACTTCCTGCGTCTTGGTTTGATCTTCCTTCTGGATGCGCTCATCCTGCGGCTGTTTTGTTATCTAGACAGATTTAACTGACATCTTGCTTTCTCTCCTTTCTCTGACTCTTGCTGCTCTGTCTGATTCAGCAACACAACCATTAGTGTAATCCTGGGAAACGTAACCCACAGTAACACCCATCACTACGTAATAATGAAGCTCCTGTGTGCTTGCACGTTGTCGAGCCACTCGGAGAGCTCTAACAAAGATAAAGCACAAAAATCCCCACGGATAGAACGAAAACTAAGTGTCCCCGCAGTGCAGGTGTACGAGACCGTGTGTGTGCTTGGGACACATCTGTCCGCGGCTTAAAGCACATTACTGCAACTTAAACAAAAGCCTCCTGCAGCAGCTGACAGCAGAGTAATGAGAGTCTGAGAGGAAGAGATAGGACGGAGCGAGACATCTTACTCACACTTATTTTACTTTGTTGCCACAACTTTTCTTCTTTCTAAGCTTCAGCAACACGAACGTGTTTCACCTGCAAACTGACTGAGAGGCAGGTGTGAGTGTGATGGACAAATGGGAGGAGAGAGGGAAAGGGATGGAGTTTATCACCTGGGGTTCAGTTTGGCAGTGAGTTGCTGGGAGTGTCTGACAGCTAGTGTGTGTGTGTGTGTTACAGGATACAGGAAGTGCACGTGAAACAGGCAGCACAGACTGTATATTATACATTCTCACAGGTGTGGGATATAAGGTGTGCACGTCGTGTGAAGAAAAGCAGAAATTAGAATGTGTTTGAATGAGTTGGAGTAATATACTCAGTAATACACTCGTTTACTGCTGAGTGTGTGTTCTCAAATAGGTGCAGTGTGACATACAATAACTTGTAAACTCTATAAAGACATAGAGAGTAAGATTAGATTATTATTAAAGTAATTAGAAATAAAAGGAACTATGTGCTGAAGAAATGCTGCGTGTTAAAAACCAATACATCAAAACTGCTTTTTGATATTCCCTCGCTGACGTGTGGGAGAGCTTCGCTGGGACCGGAGGAGCCCCAAAACGATAAAAATGAACGCAAAAGAAAATCCATTCAAAGTGTGACTGGTGCAGATCTCAGATCCACGACCCCGCTGCCACCAGTCAGCAGAGAGTTCGATGGGACGAGGCCTCCCTCCTCTGCACAGGGGAATAAAAAAACAAGACAAACCAACTGTTTTGCTTTCTGCCGACGGCTTCTCCTTCAGGTTCCCTCCTGGCAGGCAGGACCCCCCAAAGTGCCCCAGAGACTTCAGAGTCAGATCCACGGGGGGCAGCAGAAACAGGTCGGGAAACCCCATGAGTCCCAGTCTGTAGGATCTGTTTGAGTTGGCTGTCAGTGCCATCTGTTTCCCGTCACCATCCACGCCTCCGCTGGCCTGCAGGATGAAAGACCTTTCATTTTCACCGGCTTTAAACTGTTTGTCTGCCCGAGGGGAGTTTTTGAGCTCACAGGTTTGACAGGAGAGCTGCGACCATGCGGAAGCCCATCACAGCAGAGCTTCTGCAGGCGGCCCGAGGGTCTCCGCCGCTGCTGCAAGAAAAGTAAAGCAAAAAGGCATCAGTGCAGAGCTGCTGCTGTAGGAAGGGGTCTGCTCCACAGCTCTGATGTTCTCTCTACTCCCATCAAACTGCAGGGAAAGCTGCACCGAACATTTAGTACAGCTACGTAAATTAAAGAAACGGCTCGTTCCTATTTTCTGTCGTGATAGCACGATGAGCCTCAAATCCCTCGGGTCTAGACGTTGCTCCAAAGCAGCAGGTCCTGATTCGGTTACACTTTGTGTCTCTTTTATTTGTAATAAGGACGGCGTCCTTTAACCTGTTAACATTCACAAGGTCATTGCTGACACATCCAGGGTAAGTTTGGGTTCAGCCAACCAACCTACCAAGCTGTGTACTGCAACCAAATCACTGTAAACATGATGAAAGGCTGTGCTGGGATTTCCCCAGAGAAAAACGAGGAGCAACAGAAGATCTTTTCCTTGTTTCTTCCTCACAAACCACAAAAACCGAAAGCTTTTTTCTTGGGCAGGAGAGCAGCGCAGCACCGGGACGCACGACAAGCTCGTCCCTAAGTGTGTTACCAGCTCTGCTTTTGGTAAGAAACCATCAAATCCTCAACTGTTGTGAAGGAGTGGATTTTATGCCAACAAGCAGAAAGTTTCATAAAGTGTTCTGGACAGAACGGTTTCCTGGCTCGGCCACATCTGGTACCACAACAGGCTGTAACACTTTATAAAGATGAAATGAAGAGACGGTTGTCCTTCCAGAAACAAAACGTAACAGATAAAAACTTTCTTCTTGCCTCGATGGTTTCGGCCACTTCAGAGATTTATGAAAAGTCTGCACATAGGAAAGATCCAGACTTTGATGGATTTAGGGTACATGAAGCAAACTAAACTGAACATATAGAAGAATTTGCAGGAGTTTAATTTTATTTTCTCTTCCCTATTTTTTCGATGGGAGAATTTTCTTCATCCCACTTGGTGTTGTAAAGAGGTCACACCCACCTGTGGATGTGTCCTCAGCGCCGGCTGTGGGGAACAGTCGGCTTCAGGCCAGACTGGTGAAACCGCAGCTGATGGTCATTTGTTTTCTGTGTTTTGGCTGCAGACACCGGAGTGCCAAACATCACCAGTCAGCCCGGCGGGAGGACGATGGAGAGATGTTGGTAACATCTGCAAACCCATCAGCAGAGCCTCCTCCTCCAAATGACGCTACGTGTCCTCAGTGAGCTTCACCGGCTGTCTGAAAAAGTTCTTTAAGTCTGAGTTAATAAAATTTCAGAAAGAGAACAAAAATTAAAACACAAAAACCAAAAAAACTGTCTTCTCCCATGAGAGACGGCAGCCCTGACACGCTGCCCGGCAGACAGCTCGATGCTTGCAGAAATCCCGGAAACGTCACCTGTAAGAGATGGAGCGCAGGGATTTCCACAAAGCTGAGGATATCTGAGCAAAACTGGGATGGGAATCAAAACTCCTGCACAAGCCTGTGACAGGTGAGCGGTTTGTCCACATCAGAGGACTTTTCACTGCTGTTTCATTTCTTCACTACTTTCAAACATTTCCAATTACACTGATTCATTTGATGCAAATGCAGATTTTTACCCAGATGTGCTGCCTGCCGGGCAGACCGAGGCGACAATCAGACCGGAAGCTATAAAAACACAGAGTGCACGTTTCCCTTTTGCCACCTGCCACAGTGCATATATAACAACATCGCCTCAGCAACACCAGGCGAGATGCTTAACGTCAGACTAAAGCGGCTGTGAGAGCACTTAAATGAACCTTTAATGTGTGTGGAGAACCACAGGTGTCACTAAGATCATCAGTTTTATTTATTCGACAATTATTATTGTCGAATAAATATTCGAATATTTGAAAAATTATTATTGTCGAATATTGCTTATTCGACAATTTGGAAAGTGAAGTTGGTGTTGTTACTCAATTTGTGGTGCTTTGTATGTTTTCTACTTGAACCTTTCACCAACTTTCTGTAGAAAAACAAACTTCATACATGACCTGGTTTTGTTGATTTTGCAGCCAAAAAAGTGTCAAAGAGGTTTTTTATTGGCAGTGGCTTTAACCCTGTGGTCTGGTTTCTCCACCCCGTGGGAAAATGTGCACCTGTGTTTGTGCTTCACCTTCTCAGAGTGATTATCGCCCAAGTTTAGCTTTTGTTTGTCAGGGTTGCTGCCTCTCAGGCTGCCTGTCAGGAAATCCGATAATCAAAGGTGTCCTTCTCCATGTAGTCGGTCCAGGTGGAGGAGGGCATGCTCCGATACGGGTCCAGGAGAATACGGAAGCAACGGACGATCAGCAAGCCCAAGAAGATGAAGAGGATGAGGACAAAAACGAAGGCCGCCCTTTGCTCGAGTGTGAGGAAGGCGGCTGAAGCTGAAGATGAAGACGATGAGAAATCTGACTCCGAAGCAGAGAAGGTGCTGCTGTAGAGGTCATCTGCCATGTCGGGATGAGAAATGTTTGGTCGCTTCAGAAGCGGATTCTCCTTCTCTGTCCGTAGGAAATCATCATCTTTGAGTCAGAAGAAGGTCAGCGTCTGAGAGGAAAGGCCTGCAGAGATAAACAGCAGAAACAAAGATGTAAAGAACCCTAACCGCGACCTTTAACACCCAAAGAGTCATTTGGACCCGGTTTCCACGGAGAAGAAAACACTGGGAGCAACACATTCTTTTATAGTAATAATAATAATAATAATGATGGATTGCATTTATATAGTGCTTTTCAAGGCACCCAAAGCGCCAAAATGAAGATAACACTGTATGCATTGTTGTTTTTACCTTTAAGCTTTAGGCGCCACAGTGCACACTGTTGGAGAAATTTAGCGCTGCTTGTGCCAGGGCATTTCAGTACTTGACTGAAGTTTTTAACCTTTGGCTTCTGCTGACTCATTAAAATCTATATTAGAAGCGCTAGCTAGCTATCGATCCAGCAAATATAACATATAACTACTTCTCCAACAGTGTGCATTGTGCACTGTGGCGCCTAAAGTGCGCACACTAACAGTGAATAAAGTGGGCAGCTGTCTGACCAATCAGAGAGCTCCTTACATCCCAAGGTGTGGCTAATTTGATTAGCAGCAGGATTTTTAAAATGAAGTTGTTAATCCAACTGCTAATCCACATGTTAATCCCTGAGCGAACAGGAAAGGGAAATGGATTTTGAAATGCAGTTTATTAAATTGGAATTCAAAAATACATTTACAAATGCAGATTTTATTTTACAATTCATTAATTAAGCACAGAATTTTTTATTTGCGTGTGGCTCTTGTGGTCCTCCATACCATGGGACTTCTGCTCCTGAACCTCGGGGCTAAAGTCACTTCTTGTCTGTGAGCTGCGTTTGGTTCAACAGTTCATGGTGGAGAATAGCTGCTCACACACGTATGTGGATCTAAAGATCGACAATCCACAAATTAGGCTTACTGGTAGGCCACTCTCATCAGAAGTAAATGCAAATGAATCTGCCCAGGCATCATTAAATGTTCTATTTCCTTCAGATATTTTTCGTTTCTTACATTTCTCCATACTTGGCCTTCCCAGGGTTGAAAGTCTACATAAATGTGCGGCATTTTGGCAGACGCAACCGGCTACTGTGAGTGTGACGCGAATGATGAAAAATAAAATAATAATATTATATATTAATATTTCAAGCTCACAGTAATCTAATTTAGAACTACAAGTTTAACAAAAAAACAAGACAAACAAAATACACTTCAGGTAAATACTTATTTTTTTTCACAAGCCAGACGGAGCTGCAGTACAAGCATGCTCCGGTGCATGCGGCTCCAGTGCATTGCCGACCCCTGTTCTAGCCTCATGTTGTGGAAGCTTCTGAGAGGAAGTACAAAGTTAATAATGACAAAAACCAACTCTGCTGACAACGATAACACCTGGCTGAACAGTGAGGTACAGCGAGGTATCGTCTGCATAGCTGCAAAAATGAGCTGAAATGCTAAAACAGGTGCAAGAATGAACCCTGCAGCTAACCGGGTACACAGAAAAGGTCAGTAATATTTATTGTTGCATTCTAGGAGCAGAAGTGTCACATCACAAGTGCTTCCAAGAGTCTCTTTGTCCTTATCAAATTGAGCTGTTTCATAAGTGAATGTCTTTCTAAGTTCAGTGTTTTCTCCTGCTGTTGTTCTGCTGCCAGCAGCCTGTGGGCCGCTCTGTGGGCGTTGTTCCTTTTAAATGCTGCTTCTGGAAAAAAGCTTCTCATTTGCTTCCCACATGCAGATTAAAGCTGAGCTCAATAGGCTTCAAATGTTGCTGTGTTTTTTCCTCCTCTCTGCATCCACAACCTGAAAGTCCAAAAGTGCTGGACTAAACCTCTGCTACTTACATCTCCTCTACGGGCAGAAAAACCAGGTGAACATCAAGCAAAGTCTTCGTCCAAAAAAAGGATATGAAGCTATGGCGTGTACACTGATGGTTAATTGGAGATAATGGGATTATTAAAGTGGTTTTCCACACCTCCTCTTTTAACTGTTAGAGTAAAAAGAGTTCACAGTAGTTTGAATATGAAGCTCAGGATATGTGCCAATGGTTCTGATACATATTTAATGAACCCTAAACATGTAAGATGGCCTTTTTCTCCTCTATCCAGTAAAAGATAATCATCAAACGAGTCCCCCCATAATACATCAGCTTTGCAAAGATCTACCAATGTTAGCATGCCAGGAGCCTTCGAAGTGTGTTGGTGAGGACTGATGCCTCTGTCCTAGTTCTGGCCCTAAACAGCTCACCTGGGAAGTGGTCAGGACCATCCTGGTCAGAACCACCTCAGCTAGCTCTGTTTCATAAAAAAAACATGGCTGCCAGTGCTGCTCCTCTGCCTCTTGGGAGCAGGATGATTAGGTGGCCCAAATCCTCTGGAAGTATCAGTTCCAGAACTCATAATTACCGGGTCACTAACCCTCGCTGTATGACCGTCTCTATCAGACCTGTCACCAGGTGCAACTGGGAACAAATAATAAAAAGAATTAAACGTCAAGTTGGCCCTTTGTCACTTTGTCAGAAGACTGAAAGAATGCGCTGGTACAGCCTCGTGTTATACTGCGCCACTGAGAAAGCTGCAAAGTAAAAATGCATGAACTGAATGACTGCTGCCAAGTGTCAGAGAGTCAGCATCTGCATCTCATGTGCCAGCATCCTTCCTGTCTGAACACACCTGTGGTCTGGTTTCAAAAATCCTACGCGACCCTCTCAAGTTGGCACGAGTTTAAAACATTTTCAGAAAGCTTGACCTCTGACCTTGATTTGAACTCGTTCAAGATTTACAATTTGAAACTCACGCGTCGCCCCAGCAGCCACCTGACAGCCACCTGCCGCCCGGCAGGTTGATGACAGTCGGCCTTCAGGCTGAGGGGTAAAAACTAAAAACAGAAGCTTCATGTTCCACGTGCAGGGTCGGGATTAACCCTAACGTAAGCCTAAAGTCAGAATGGAAAATGCCCAGCGGCGTTCCACTCAGCTGGAACACGACGTGGGTCAGAATCAGGACCTCCTCCTGAAGAGCGCCACACAGCCCAGACGGGCTTCTTCATGGGTCATTCTGGTTCAGTTAAAGCTGTTTTCCACCTTTAGAGACTTTGTAGGGCGGACAGGATCATACAGTTTGAGCCATTATATATTCACAGTCACAGGACCAATATATATATTTATAACCATTTTTCTAAATATTGTGGTTAATGATTTCAAACCAATGCATACGTTTTTAATGATTTCTTAATGAGGTCGTATTGGGGGGTTAGTGGTTTACCTTTGGGGTTCATCCTTGGATGGGTCACCTGCACAGAGTGTTTTTACATCATGCTGAGTAATAAGCACTGAACAGTAGGTATCAGTCAGTGATTGTATTCACTGAAGGTTCTCAGTCATCCAGGTCATTGTAGGAGCTTGGAAAGAAAAAAGCGTCCTGACTTCTTTTATTCACTGATATAAAACCTTCCAAAACGCGGCTTTACATGCGCGTCTCGATGGCGAGCGTGATCCGTTTTAATGAGACGAGTGCAGCACGACCGTGGAGGGTTTGCTGAGTGTGCACGGTTAAACATCCTCTTCCTCCCCTCTTTAATATTTCACCGCTGGCCGTCTCCTTCATTTTCATTCAGTTTAGCTTCTCTTTCTGAACTTCTGCAGGGAAAGAAAGAGAGTTTGGACTGCAGCTTCTACATCCCCTTACTGAAACAGAGAATCGGTCCTTTAGAGTGGATTTTGATCATGTGGATGCTATTTAGAGTTTTATTGGAGGCCACGTTGAGCTGATTCATCAATGTGAAGGTGAGAGCACACACAGCAGCATGCTCTGCTTTATAATGCAGCACATGGGGTCCCAGAGCCCCTGAAGGCTGCGGCTGTGGCTCTGAAAATGCGTGAAAACTTAAAATAAGTAATTAGATTTGATGGAGCAAATCATGCTGACCTCAGAGGTGTCACTCTCACTGAAAGCACCGTCAGCGTGACGCCTTTGAACAGCCATCACCGTAACAATCAAAGACATGCGGGAAAGTTCTCGGATAGGTTTTGGACTCGGTGGAGGTCAGAGCTCCTCCAGGTGACGGCGAGCAGCCCAGAGGAACTCTACACATGAGGTTATGTTCATGACGTCACAGCTGAGTCCCTCTGACATGACGTCAACGCAGAACGAGTCAGCGGTGCTGAGGCGTAAAGCAAACAAACACTAAAGGGGCGGAGCCAAAATTTGACCAACACGTGAACATTGGTATGAGAACACACAGAGTCTGTAGAGACATGAAGAACTGTTAGCGAACCGCGGCCTCCCCCATGTTCCTAGCTCTGACCTCCTGGCTGGTATACTGCAGCAGGACAAGCCAGCGCTTAGACAAGTCACACTTTGACCACCAGGGGCAAGCTCAGCAGGGACAGACTGCTTTGAAACCGCCCAGTGGGATGTTACAGTCTTCAGAGAGACAACATTACTGACCTCCAGGAATACTCTGTGTCTGTCACTGTGACATCAATAAGTGTAGAGATGATGTCACAGTGGTCCCGATAACCACAAACTAAGCAGAGAGGCTTATTCTTTACTGAGCGCTCAGAACAAAGCTTGGGAGATGCTGCAAGGAAGAACCAGCCACAGGGGATCAGAGCCTGTGTGATGAGCACCCAAGGCGTCTGTGGCAGGGCTTTCAACGCATCTCTGACTACAAGCCCCTCCCCCGACACGCTCTACCAGATGAACTGAACAACTTCTATGCACGGCTTGAGGTTAAGATCACCACACAGACCTAACTGGTCTCCTGTGGAGAGGGTCAGCAGTGTTCCTGGGTGGGCACCTGGCTGATGACTCGTCCTTCTCCACTAACAGCGCAGCAGCCATCAAAAAGGCACAAAAACGTCTCCACCTCCTCAGGACACTCAGGACTCCTGACACGTCATCCCGCAGCGTTCTACAGAGGCGCCACAACAAACATCCTGAGGCGAAGCTTCACAGCTGGTTGGGCAGCTGGAAGTCCCATGAGACGCAGCAGGACCGTTAGGACTGCCAGTAGGATGGTTGGTGGCCCTCTGCCGTCCCTGGAAGAGATTTATAAACAGCGCTGCATGCTCAAAGCAATCTCCATCATCAGACACCCCCACCCCCACGGCCTGTTCTCCCTCCTGCCGTCTGGCGAGTGGTACGGGAGTGGCAGGATGCTGGAAGGTTCTTCACACAAGCTGTGAGACCGATGAAAGGACTGCGCCCTCCCCATCCACCCACAAACAGACTGTGACACCCCCCCCCATCCACATGTGCACAGACAAACAACAAACTCCTCGTGTACACATACTTAGGCTACGTCCACACTGTCGTTTTCAGACGTTTCCACAGAGTTGTGCGTCCAGGTTGAAACGACTGAAAACACTTGTGTTCCTGTACGCCACATGCCTGACACGTTAGACAACTCTCCCTGCGTCATTTCTGCCTGCAGTTTATTTACTTCCCGGCTCTTTGAAACGTTGCGGCAAAATGTGGAGGAAAACAAACCGAGTTTGTTAAATGGACTCACAGTGAGGTGGAGCTGTTGCTGAGAGTAACACAAAAGTACAAAGTTGCAAAAGCGAGTTAGAATAAAGAATGTGAAGCAAAGCTCTGTGGAGCGCGCACACACTGGTTTTAATCTTTAACAGGGCCGTCAAAGCAGCTGCTGTTTAACGCCCTGCGCCAACCTAGTGTAATCGGTCACATGACTGCATCATGTGACTGACAAGCGTCATCGTTTCTGAGAGCTTCGTTTTCAAACGTAACCGCTTTGGAGAGCGTTTACAAAAATCTCCGTTTTCCTTGACCCACAACGCCGTCTCGGCGTGGACGGGAGGACAAAACGCAAAGAAAACGTTTAAGTGTGGGCGTGGCCTGAGCCTGTGTGTGACGACTGCTGTAGCTGAATGAGTGTGACTGTTTACAGCTGAGCTGCTGTTTGACCGTCTTGTTTCCTTATTTTAGGTGTTGTTATTTTTATACCGATTATTGCACTGCACATGCTGAGGAGAAACAGTATTTCGTTTCTCGTCTCTCTGTAAATACCTGTGAAATGACAATAGACCTTCTTGATACCGGAGCACACGCCCCTCAGCCCCGATCGACCCCAGTACCGGTGAAAACACTGTACATCCTTCAAAGCGTCATCAGCAAATTTGTCTCAGTCTGAACATAAAACCCAGAGACAACCAAGTCCAATAAGATCGAAACAGCCATATTACTGATCGGATGATGTCATCACAAACGCCTCCAACAGCACAGAAACAAATGTTTGAAATCACAGAACTGAATTTTTGCTGAGTGGGGAGCAAATCAAACTCTTTGATTTTAAAGAGAGTGACACACACGTTGTCACACGCTCAGGTTAGGGTTAGCTGGTAACGCTGAGGTCGTTTCACTTCCTGCAGATCAAACCGCTCTGCTGCGTCTTCTGTTGCGTAACATGTTTGCAGCGGCTCGACTTAAAGTGAAGCAATGTGTTGGCGTGGAGAGAGTGGAGGAGTGGGAGTGGGCAAGAGAGGAGGATGTTGATCTGAGTCGGAGAACGAGAGAGGACTTCAAAGATGGGCTGTTTGTGGCCGCTCAGGAGGCGCTCTGAAACCAGCCCGAGAGGGAAGCAGGAAATCTGTGATGACGGCAGCTACTGTTAGTGTCACAATCACATCTACATGTCTTTGTGGC
>VUQR01015650.1:1509-16038 GCA_015108515.1 Hemichromis elongatus | reverse complement strand
AATTATAAACCCAAAAAAAAAAAAAAAAAAGAAAAAAATTTTAAAAAAAAAAAAAAAAATAGGGGGAACAACTCGTGACCCAAAGCAATGCCTCATCTGTCAAATATGGTGGTGCTTCTGTTATGGAGTGTGTATGGTTTTCTGGTGGAACCAGTACGCTGACATTTATTGATGATTTCAGTGCGAGTGGAAGAAACACAAGTGCAGTGGTGCAGGAGACTTCTGTGTGTTCAGACTGAGCCAAATCCTACAAAACTCAGTGCATCAACGTACCCAATAGGGGGAAGACAAGGAATATAATCAAGTGATCTAGTCATAAAACATGATTAAATGCATAGAGTAGATAACCATCATTTTACATTCTACCTCCACTGATCCACTAAGCCTGTAGATCAACAAAGGTTGAGGGATGAATATTTGTGGTCAGGACTGTATTACCAGATGAGTTACCAAGTGCCGAGTAACACGGAAAAATCTTTCTTAGCTCACTTTCACTGTCACCAGAGTTTCACCGTGACCTTTGAGTTAATATCATTTCCTGCTGTTCCTCCATCTAGACTCAGCCCAGAACCCGCAATAACTTTTCACTGAGTTTTTGACCACACTGAGATTAAACTGAACCGCAGCTGGCCTTTAAAGCAACATAGTGGTCAGTGAAGTGGGTAATTATTGTATCATCCTTCCTCAGACTTCTAAAACTATCATAGCGATCCGTAAGCCAGATCACCGCTGAATGAAATCAGATCATGCACATGATAAACAGAGGTGAGCAAATGAAAGTAGCACTGGAGTTTTTATTCCTTTGACTGTTGCATTTAACTTTGTATTAGCTAAAGTTAAATATTTGCTACCGACAGGTGGGACTAATAAAGGTTATCTTATCTTATCTTTGCTTTTCAATCTCATGGAGGAATCCTAGAGACGCTTCGTAATGATATGGAGGAAACGTCTTAGTCACAAGGTAAGTCTGCTCAAAAACATGACAGATTTCATCTTCTTTTCTTCTTTTTACTCTAATGATCAACACAACAACATTAAAATGACAAAATTACATCTGTGTTGTAGCCAATAAAAATTCAAACTATGAAATCATATCAGGAAAGTCTATACTGAGGTCATAAAGCAAAAGATTAATTGGCCTCTATTTGAACCAGAGGAGTCAGTCTCTCCAGGCCATTAGAAAGAATGCGTGTTTAAGGCAGTCCTGCATTGGCTTCATTTTTCAGACCCAGAAGCTATGTCCATGTTTTTTCATACTGCCTATGGTTGAATGGAATGTATTTAACATGTTTGTTGAAAACTGCTGTGCACTTAGCTACAAAGAATGATAATTCTCTGTAGCTTTGTCACCTCTTTCAAAATCTTTTGCATATGAATTGTTTCACATCCAAAGTGGATGGAGGTCGTATGAAAACAAAATTCATGGCTGTTTTTAAAAATTTCATCAAAAAAGTGACTGTCACAGAATCTAACTCAATTTTTTTTAATGCTTTGCTTGATTTCTTTTATGGAAATGAAAGGGAACAGTTAGTTTATTCAAGAGCTTTCACAGCATTTATCTTGGATGAATTCTCACTCGGTCTTTTCATTTTAGAGGATTTTGATATTTGCGAATGCTGTGCATCACAGTATGTTTAGTGGATTCTTTTAATCTCATTCGATCTGTCCCATCTATCAGACGAGTCACAGAGCAGATCTTGTCTTATCTTCTGGCATTCCTGTTAACTTTGAAACTGTTGTTATCGGTGTCTCTGGCCACTTAGTTATTGCATGTGAGTCTATGCTTCCTGCCACGATCCCGTTCTCGTTTCATTACTCCAGCTGCTGTTACTCTCAAGTTTCTCCAGTGCCTTCAAAAATCTAGCATAGATGCCTGTTATATAAACACCCAGGATCTCCTGACTCTCTTTAACAGGTCTTGCTTCATTATTATCAAAAACATAGCTCCACATAAATTCCAGTAAACCAACTCTGCCGGTACCTCCTAGCTGAATGAATCTATCTGTGCACTGTGTTGATTCTGATACTTGTACTGTTGATGGTTACGTTTTACACTGATTTCCATTTTACCTTACAGATAGAACCGCATCCCCAGCTTCTATTAACTGTGGCGATCCATTTTAGGTCCTTTTTTATTTTCATTTTATATGCCGGTTATGCTCCATCCGTGTACCACAGTCCAAAGACATGCAGTTAGTGGGGTTAGGTTAACTGGTGATTGTAAATTGCCCATAGGTGTGAATGTGAGTGTAAATGACTGCCCGTCTCTTTGTTAGCCCTGTGTCAGCTTGGCGACCTGTTCATGGTGTACCCTGCCTCTCGCCCTCTGTAGCTTCCATCAAGTTTCTCCGTTACTAGAAAAATAGATTTGGTACCTTATGTCCTCCAATTGGAGGAATATTCCTAGAAGGTACATAAAATAACAGCAGTATAATAAATTAGACATGAATGTCAAGCCAGAAATTCGGAATACAAATGAGTAAATTACTGAAAATATCAATTGACTGTTTAGAAAGACTCATTTATCATAAGTATCTGCTGTACCCCAAAGAGAAAAATAAATAAATAATTTGGCAACAGTTAGACACAGAACAAGCTGGCCCTCGAATCCCTGGATGATGGTGAAAGTATTGAAAGCCCTGTACAAAATGTGTTGTCAAAATGTTGAATCTTTTCTTGAACATATTTGTGAGAAACAATGTTAATTGACTGATAGCTAATGAAGTGACGGGCCTCCACTGCTGTGCAAAAATTACACTCCTGAATATGTACGTGAGCAGGGAGAACGCAGAGGTGAATTTTCACACTTAAATATATGTAATTGTGAGAGGTGAAAGATCCCAATCACTACTGTGAAGGATGGTATTATTAAAGTAAAGGGCACCTAGATTCATTTGTTGCCATTAAACATTATGTCTGAATATAATCACTTAACCACATAATTCTGAAAAATAAGTAGTGATCTAAAGCCTCGGGGTGGGGGTGTTAAGGAGCATTAAAATATGTCCTTGTTCTAATGAGGACAAATCCCTGAACATGAAGTTATTTCACAACCGCAGCCACTGTTATTTCACAGTGTGAGCCTATGGCACAAGAAAAAGCATCAACTACCAGCTATCAGCTACCCTGTTTGTTTTATGACATGGATTTAATATAGCCCAGTGGGCCTGCTACTAATTTATTAAATGACAAAAGTACTCACCACAAAAAATGTGGCATGACTAATAGCAAACTAATTTTGTTCCAAAATAAAGCTCTACTATAATGTAATAATTACAAACCACCCATTTTAAATTAGTACTTTAATTTCAAAAAACATTTGTTAAAATCTAAATCGCAAATTCAGAACTCATCACACTGTTCCTCCAGTTTCATTTTTTCACAGTTCATCCTAGGATAAAGACGCAGGGGTTACTTGGATGCACACTTGGATGACACTTCAGACGGTTCTATGCTGCCCTCTGCAGGACAGACACATTAAGGCAACATGACTTTACAAGTTCTGTTAACAGAGCAGGCACAGCACTTCAGATGCATCATTTCACTGAACCAAAATCAAAGTTGTCACAGAACAGTAGCTTGGATAGGACATAAAACATTACTAACCGGAACAATAAGCACTGTAACTATTAGAACATGCTTAGCAGCAGGTCAATCATAATGATCTCAAGGGTCGTCTTATAAAACAGAGAAGCGTCCTGAGACAAACTCTGACATGCATCTAATTAAACACTAAGATTAAAGAAATGCTACAGCAGTTCTTCACAGGCATCTTTATAAATTTAAAAAGAATTTTAAGATATCAAGTGGTTGTTGAAAACTTTACTACAGAAGCTCGGAGAAGCCAGTCAGACAGAAAAAAATAAAACTAGTGATTTTTTTGAAGGGTCTTTTTTGTCTCTCTGTGTTAACGCAACTCATTCTCATTCCCAAGGCTTTAAATGCACTCATTTTACACGATACGCATAAAGTGTCCTTTGGCAGTGATGCACTGACACACTGGATCATGGCATCAGTTACTGTCTGTCGTTCCCAGCTGGTAACATAAAGATGAACATGAACTACCCGTTTAACATTTGAATGTACTTGGTAAGTTTTATTCTTGAATGTAGAGCTTTGCTGTCGTGAAGGCGCATCGTGTGAAAAGTGTAATCTTTCCCAAGCAAGTAGTTTTTGATGGTTAGGTGTAACCAGTGAGTTAAGAGTGTTTAAAAAAAGAAAAGAAAAAGCTTAGAAATGTATTTTCTTTTTAAATGTGAAAAAGATAGTGAACGACATTAAGCTCTGAAATGTGGCACAAACTGCAGTCTCTGGGTTTCACATCCCCTCTAACCTCCAAAAGTGTGTTTTGTCACCCTAAAAACAGGACCCAGTACGTACACATGTCTAAAGGACACTTTATAGGTATCTCCACAGCACTGGGAGTATCTCACCTGTGAATGAGAATGAATTGATTTATGACCTAAGAAAAGGCAGAAAAAAGACAAAATGTTTTTTTAATATTCTAGATTTAATATTATAAGCACAGTAGAATTTTTGGTCAAGAGGTTGTCCCTGTGTTTTGAATGGAATATAAATTCTTATGTGAGAATGAGTGTAAAGAACAGTAGCACTGAAGACTGTATCAGATAAGAAAAGGTGGTTATTTAGACATGATTTTACTTAAAGCTAAAACCCAACACACCCTTAACACGCTACAATGCTTTTTTATCCAAAGGAAAAACTTGGCAGCAGACAATAAGTGCCTCATGTTTATTCTAAATGATGAAACTAATTTGAGGGCTTTTATTTTTATTTACAACATGGAGTAGAGGTACCTCTTGTGGCCAAAAATGGTACTGCAAAAACATTTTTTAATCCCCCCTACCATTCCCTTTTTTCCTCTAAAATAACTAATTTAGAAAGATTACTCTGGCAAAAAGAAATTCCAATTAGTCGAATACAGGAGAGTTAAGACTGTAGATAATGTGCAACATCCTCACTTTGCTCACAGGACTTCTGCACAAAAGACCCTCCATCGTCATTAGGATTTCAACAGGCTCCTCCTCTGGGTCACAGTTTCTCCACCAATTTCCTTCTCACCTTAAAAATGCAGCATTAGCAAGACTGGTCCTCATCTCCTCTAGATCTGAGAGTGAAATGCTAACAGAGAACGGAGTAAAATACAAAACATCTGCTAGACTATAATGTAACCTTAACCTGCGGAAAGTCAATTTCCAGTTCTAAAATATAAATTAATTACAAAGGAAGGAAACAAACGAATCCATACTAAGACTACAGCCCACATGGTCAACGTTGGTTGGAATGGTTATCTTGGAATTATGTAACAGCTCGATTAGTCATGCTTCAGTAATGGCTTTGGTATTTACTGTTACTGTCTATCAGAGTTACACTGAGGACAAGGCCATGCTGGGTTTGTTTTTAAGCTTCATAATTAGATTTTACAGTTCTATAAATCCTAAACATGGTCTATGAATATGATAACAATCAAAGGTTAGAAAATGACTTATTTAAGCAACAATTTTTAATTAAATTATTACAATCACATACCCATCTGTTGCTAACATTATCGTAGATATCTATGAATTTTATTATCTGCCATTCCAATAACCCATATAGACCCTTTAGATTAAGTAACTTCTAACAGTCACACTATTAGTATTGATAATCAGAAGAGGATTAGCTCCTCACTGGAAGTTGGTGCTCAGAATAATAAAAACAATTTGACTTTCAGCTGTAATGTAGAGGTAGAGCTAAAGGAGAAGGAAAGCATACACGAGCCACATCAAACTGTGCATGTCTTCCTTCCTTCCCTTCCTTCCTTTGATGAATAGCAGAGTGACTGTGGGTGCATCGATAGGCAGTGAGGGTGGCTGAAGACCGGCTGGTCAGAGGGCAATCAGGAGATGATGCGAATGCCAAAGTATTTCTTGAGCTGCTCAAGGAAGATGAAGGTGAGCACAGTGTGGGGAATCAAGCGGATTCCTGCAGGAACAAGTCCCTGTAAACAGAAGTTACCAAGGGATTACTATTCGCTACTTTCCTCTAACAAATCAATTCAATTAGAGCTGCTACATGAAATTTTAATATTTTAATTCTTATTTTTAAGGGTATTTCTTTTTTTCTTATTTTCATTTCGTGGCAGTAACAAGTACAGTTGAGGCTGTAGATCAGGGGTCTCCAACTCCAGGCCTCAAGGGCCTGTATCCTGCAGGTTTTAAACGTGTCCTTGATCCAACACAGTTGATTCAAATTGCTAAATGACCTCCTCAACATGTCTCCAGAGGCCTGGTAATGAACCAATCATTTAATTCAGGTGTGTTGACCCAGGGTGAGATCTAAAACCTGCAGGACACCAGCCCTTGAGGACTGGAGTTGGAGACCCCTGCTGTAGATGATAAAAAGCCTCTTGGTGATCTCAAGGTCACCGGCAGCAATCTTTATTCATCTTTGCTGCCCCTGTTGAATAAACTAATAAATTAAAATGTTGCCATTTGTGTTTATGCACAATGCCAAGGTCATGAACAGCTATCTCCAGCAACAAGACTAAAGAGTACTGTAAAAGATTATCTGCCCTCTCATCCACCACATCTCAGCAGCATAATGATTACAAGGCCCTGAAATGATGACACAGAAGTACAGCAAGTAGAAACCTGAACGTCTGTCATGTCTGTATTTCCTCCTAAGCTATATTTGAAGTGGGTTTGTATTCAAGGTAGGCTTAAACAGAAAGTCCCTCTGTTGATATAATTAAGTAGTCATGCTCAAGTTTTAAGTCTTTTCGACTGGGTATATGACTCTAAACTGAACATCTCTGTATGATAATAAAATGTAAAGCTGAATATGTGACCTGAATCAAAAACTTACACTGATTCATAAAATGCACATTATTAGCTTTTTCAAAAATTATTATTGACAGTTTTAAAGCCCCTCTGCAATTTTAATGTTTACAGGAAACGATGAGTAAATATAATACGTTTATAAACCTTGTACTTCTGACCCGCAGGCATCCACTTTGTTATTAACAGTGCTCTAGCTTTTAACTGACTATTGCTTTATTATTTGTGAGGAAGTAAGAGTATGTGTAGGTGTACCAGTGATGATTTTCAGGCAAAAAGTAACCACATTTATCGCTCTTCCCGCACCCGATTTTTACTTTTGAAAGCATTGTGCTTGAAGTGTTTGTACAGAAGTGTTTGACATTAAATAACTAAACTGAACTTTGTGGGTACATGCTAATATTTGTTCTTCCAAAACACATAAAGCAAACACTTCTGTTTCACTATTACACTAAGCAAAAGGTAATCTTCATTGTACTTAGTTTGAACTTTAGAGACATTCATCAGTTTTTGATCAGACCATTCTGTGGTTGATGAAGTTCGTTTCAGGTCATACGACCACATCTAAAATGTTGGTCCCCAAGTTTGTTTTAAAAGTGGGTAAAAATAACTGAAATCATACATTTAAGTTTGTCATATTTTGTATTGTGTGTCTTTTACCTTATAAAATGCAAGAGGACCCAGTCTGGCTGTTTCTCGTAAGCAATGTATCACCCCCTGAAGACAGACATATTAGTTAAAACTGAATACCAGCAAATGAAGAGAACTGAGGGACGAAAGTATGAGAAATTAAAAGTGATAAGGAATCATCCACTCACTGTATACTCTCCTTTCGAATTCATCAGCCTCGTCTTTAGTACGTCTAGAGGCTGACACAGGAATGTAGCACAGCCTCCCTGCAATCCATGTAGATGCACTTTATATGAGCGAAGATTAATCAACAAAAACTTGGTGCAAAATGTCAGTCATCCAGGTCATGGTAGTCTTGCGAGCTTGGAAAAGAAAGCCACTGTGAACTTCTTTAACTTTGTGCAGACGCTTCACCTCTTGGATGAAGACATTTTGGCTCTCAAGATAGTTTTTAAAACTGAATGAGCTAAAGAAGTCCACTTGCTTATTAAAGCTCTCAAGACTTTATACCAACGGAATCAGACTTTCATTGCACTAAAATAAAACCAGATACTTACAGCAATGAAGCTAGAAAGAAAGTGTGTGAATATGTTATCTCCCATCATGCCTGTTCCTAACACCAGCTGCTTGGCTTGGTCATAACATGCCAACTACAAAGGAAGAAAATAAGAAGAAGAACATGAGTGTTAATGGTAAAAAGATATAATGTGATCCTTCCTCATTTCCTACAACTTCAAAATTAAATAGTTGGCTGCAATTTAGATTATTTAAAAAACTGCTTGCCACAAAAAACAGTGACATCCTAGAATTTCGTTTTACCAATAAAAAAAAATCCAAAGTCCAAAATACAGCTAAAAAATAACATTTTGAGTTTGGCTCCCCCTTGTGGTGGTATAGAAAAAAGACAATGCCAACAGGTGGGAGCGTTGAGTAAAAATATTAAGACAGCTGGCTGTTACAGTTACACAACGATCAGTAATGTAACAAGCACAGCATGTTGTCAAAATATTCTTCTTACACACTAAACAACAGAAATTCTGTTTGATGTTTTTACCGCTGCAGACTTTCAAATATCTGTCTCGAACATAAAATGTACTTTATACTTATTTTGTGACTTTAAGTGTTTACATTTTCCCTACTGCATTTTTAGAATAATTTGATGTGAGCAGTTAGAGCAGCGTTACATTGCTTCTTGAATCTTATTTAAGTGAGAATTACAAACCTTTTCAGCCAGACAACACCTAATAGGATCCTCAGTATGCTGAAGTATCCTTTTTACCTCGTTACTTTTAATTAAAATAATAATTTATAAATGTTTATGGTTTTGCCATTCTGACATTATTCCAAGTATCTAAACAACTATTAAACTTTTCATCTTTACAGAGACATGTCTAAATAAGTCATTTAAAATGTATTATCAATTAGGCACCAATATTAACAGTTGTGTTAGTCTATTGACTGAAAGAATTTACTTTAAATGCACTGAAAATACATTTAAACTGTATTTTACACAATACACTCCTCAGATCATCAATTCTCTAAAATATTTTAAATACAAATGATGCCCTCTGTCTGAATATATGTATATCACATCAATAACCCAAAAATATAAAAATAAATTAAAAATGAAAATCACATTTCATTGACCTGAGAACTACTAAGGTCTCTAACATTTTCAGACATTATAATTGTTTAAAATTGATATTGTTAAAAAAAGAAAATAGAGATAATGTTTCCTGATAAGAAACTGTAGCCTGTGAGCACATTTGGACTACGGTAACTTGCCTGTCCCACAGTAACCATTGCTCCTCTGCTGGAGGCCATGGAGGCTCCTGAAAACAGTTTCCTTATACCCTCTGCATGACAGGATAGAAATCAGATGTCAGACATGACACCTATCAGCGCTAAACATGAAGCTATATCTGTATCCTATTTGGTATTTACCTTCTCTGAAGACTCTAAAAAGTCCATCAATGGCATGTTTGTAGCTGGTAGAGAAAAAAAAATTAAGCATTAAATTAATAAAAACATTTAGAGCATCTAAGCCAAAATTTTTAGACTAGGAATTACAAGACTCACTTTCTCCTCAGTTCTGGTGGTAGTTTCATGTCATTCTGCATCCTAGGAGCAAGCACATTTCATATGTTCTGATTTCAGTATTTAGCGATTGCGGTAAATTGCATACAGAAACTGATACATTATGTTACCTGACATTCACCATGTCTGCAGGGGTCCCAACAAAGCCACCAGTGAAACCTGTTGGCAGAGAAACCTTGTAGGAATGTGTGTTTGTGAGAGCTCAGGTTACAGAAATAAAAGGCCCAAAGAAACAAATTATATGTCTGTGTGTGTGTGTGTGCGTATGTTTGTGCGTTCCAACCTCCAAAGGCTCCCAGCAGGACCTTCTGGTAAAAAGGCATGGGGCCCTGGTTCGTGCTGCCCAACATGTCTCTCACCGTTTCATAGATGGCAAATCTGGTGAGGGAATATGACATCTGACAAGAGAGAGAGAGAAAGACAAATAAAGAATTCTTTCTCCTCTTAACTAATTATTGAACATTATTGCATTCTGGTTCTTTTCCCCCTTTTTTCTTTTCTTTTTTTTAAATCAGTTCAGAGTAGCCACAGTCAAAAAAATAAATGAAAATACTGTTCTAAGGAGCAAAGCAGTTTTAACAGCAGACGTTACATTGGTGAACATATATTCTTCATTCATTATGTCCTAAGTAAAATATTTTAAGCTTTTTTTAGTTAGGTTTTTTTTTTTTAAGTGTCCAGGATTTATAAGCCTTACACTTGGTGCATGAAAATAAAAAAAAAATAAAAAAACAGTAGCTCAAGTGACCAAAACCTTTCCCAAGATCAATCAAAAGAGGATTTACAACACTTAAAATTTCCACTCATACATTCAACACTTGGCTGGGCCTCCTTTACCATGATTGCCAATGCCCCACAGATTTGACATGGGACTCAGGTCAGGCATGTTAACTGGCCAGTCAATCAGTAATCACATGGTCAAGCCAGCGTTTAAGAGTTTTGACACTAGAGACAGGTGCTGAAATTGGCCTCTCCATAAAGTTTGGCAGCAGAAGGAACCATAAAGTCCTCTAAAGTCTTCTGCTAAATGGTTGCTGCTAAAACCACGAGCAACACCAGCAGATGACATGGCACCCCAAACCATCACAGACTGCTCCTCTTCACTTTTATCCAGACTGTACGACCTTGACATAAAACAAGGAAATAAAATGAAAATCACTTCCATCTGTAAAGAGGACTTTGGACCGTTAAACAGCAGTCCAGCTCTTTTTTCTTTTGCCCAAGTAAGATGTTTCTGAAACCGTCTCTGACTCAGGATGAGCTGTAGCTCCATTCCTGAAGATGTTTGACCGTGGTGGCGCTTGATGCATTGCCACCAGCCTCAGTCCACTCCTTCCGAAGCTTTCCCAAGTTCCTGAAATTACTTTTCCTGGCAATCCTCTCACAGTTGCAGCCATCCAGGCTGATGGTTGACCTTTTGATAGCACACTTTCACCTTCTAGTCAACTTTCTACTGATCTATGCATCGACACAGCATTCTGCAGCCAACTTTGTGAACTGGACAACTGTCAAGTCAGCAGGTTTGACATGAATGTCCACAGAATTATTACTGTTTAAATGAAAAAGTCGAAATGAAATATTCTAATAATTTGAGATAATTCGGATTTCTGATTTTTTTGAGCCTCCAGTCATAACAATTAAAGTTAAAAGAAAAATATTTAAAATATTTTATTTTATTTGTAACGAATACAGACATTATAGTTGTTTTTAAAATTACATAAAACCTTTTCAAAATAATCTTGAACTTGATCATTATTAATTAATTTAAACGTTTAGGTGTATTTGGTATGGCTTAGGTGTGTGTGCCTTTAATTACAGGCTGGTTAAGAGGAGAGTTTAGTTCATTTACGGTCTAACAGGATCAAACTTGCACAACGCTTCATTGACAACTGTTCTTTCTCACGGCGGTCACACCTCTGCAACATTTATAGACTTGCAATTCACCGGTGACTTATTTGATGCAATCCTGCTGCCATAAATCAGTTATTTTATTCATCAACCAAAGTTAACTTCACATAATACTCAGCAGTACTGTGCGGCAAGTTTAAAGAGTAAAATTTTGATCTCAGTACTATGCATGTGCTACAGAAACTAAACATTTTCTGTACCGAATTAGATGCTTAAAGTAAATGTCTCACTCCGTTTTAGTACGAGAAACAACAAATGAACAAAACAACACATGCAAACCCAAGAAAGCCTACAGTATGTACACAGGCAGCCATACCTGTCTACACAGCGAAGCAGACAGACCACTGTATAGAGCCAGGACTCCGTCGTTCTTCACCACATGAACGGCCATTCCTATCATCCTCTTCTTTACCTCCTGCTGTGTCTGTAAGTGTACCTGGAAAGACAATCATGTAGATCACACCATAAATACACAATAAATGATGAAGAAACTGATATAATGTGTGCTCTTATTGGGGATGACAGCAACCTCACAAACTTTTAGTTTTACGGAACAACTTGTACCACAAGAGGGGACTCATAAACGCCCCGATGAGACAGTCAAAGGCGGAGGATAAGTCATGATAATATGTGCAATTTAGGTCATAAAGAAGTACTTGTGTTTTATTTTTTCTTATCAGAGAAGGTCAGCGGTCGAAAATGTTGCCTTAATCCTATGTTACTACAAGATTACAGCTTGAAGGTCACCGAGCCTTCAATTCAAAATGTTGGCACTGTCTAATTACTACTCTGCAGTAAAAGAGTTGGATAAAGAGTCATGGTTCTTTGAGTCCCTTTGTTGTTTATTCATCATCCTACTGGTTTACAGACACACTAGCAAAGATCAAGTCAAATTGGAAATTTGATATTTTTTCCTAGTTTTACTTTGGAGCTCTCAGCATTTCCTTTATCACAGGTCACTGATTTGCAAAGTATCAGCAGTGACACGGAGAACTACTGACAGTCTGTACTGAAGTCAGCTGGGTTGGGCTTAGGACTCACTCATCCATGTCTTTATGGACCTTGCTTTGTGCACTAGTGCGCAGTCATGTTGGGAATGGCCTCCTGCTGTTCTAAACACTTCCCACAAAGTTGGGAGCATGAAATTGTCAAAAATGCCTTGGTATGGTGAAGCATTAACAATTCATTTCACTGGAACTAAGGGGCCAAGCCCCACTCCTGAAAAACAACCCCACACAATAATCCCCCTTTCACCAAACTTTACACTTGGCACAATGCAGTCAGACTAGTAGCGTTATCCTAGCAACAGTCAAACCCAGGCTTGTCCTTCGGATTGCCAGATGGAGAAGAGTGATTAGTCTCTCCAGAGACCACATCTCTACTGCTCTACAGTCCAGTGGCAGCATGCATCCAACACTTTGCCTTGTGTTTGGTGTTTTGCCTTAGATGCTGCTCGGCCATGGAAACCCATTCCACAAAGATCACACACTGTTCTTGAAAACCACATGAGGTTTGGAGGTCTGTAGCTATAGACTCTACAGAAAGTTACAGACCCCTGTATACTATGGGCCTCAGCATCCACTGACCCCGCTCTGGGATTTTACGTGATCTACCACTTTCTTATAATACCACTAAAAGCTGAGTGTGAAATATTTAGCAGCGAGGAAATTTCATGACTGGACTTGTTCCACAGGTGGCATCTTATCATTGTACCAACCCTGGATTTCACTGAGCTCCTGAGAGCGACCCAGTCTTTCACAAATGTTTGTAGAGGCAGTGTGCATGTCTGGGTGCTTGGTTTTAAACACCTCTGACCATGGTTTTGGTAATATGGTGTAGTGTTGGGGGTGTTAACTGCACAGCTGAGTTAAACTGGACTGGACAACATTTTTCATATTTCTGGTATCTTGTTTCGGTTACTTTAAGCATGGCTGCACTTGATTTTTCCATTCTGTTCCTTGTTTATGGCAACACTGCTGTACGTGCTTTGTCCTCGGTGGTTACTATACTTAAGCTATCAGTGAACCAACACGCATTCACAAGCAAAGAAACGCTTGTTCACACTCACCGTGTTGAAATATTAAACCAGGAAGACGAGATAAGAGTTTGGCTCAATTATTGTCTTTTTAGGTGTGGTCAGAAAAATCTTGTTTAGCGACTCTTCGGCTTATCTGATGGTGTAATAGATCTCTTGATTAATACAAAAAAAAGTATGCTGACAGGGCATGACTAGGCAGTTCTCTTATTTGACGTGGGTTGGGTGATACTTGTGCCCTAGCTTGAACAAAAATACAGGTCATTCCTAAATGCAGACGTGCTGCTGTTAACGTTTATGGAAATGTGGTATGTGCAGGCTTTGTAAGTTGCAAAGTTGTAAACTGCCTTAATGCTGGGTTATAAACTACAGAATAAACCCTCAGTTCTTTTGTGAATCATATACTCTCATTATGAGTTTATGCTTCCTTTTCTTTATCCAGTGACAGCTCCCTGAGAAACCAGTAAAGTTGTTATTATGGTATTTAACTCATGGGTGACTAAAGGTTATTACAGAGGAGTAAACATGACATGTTCAAGCTGCAGTGGAACACCGCTCTGAACAACAGACTGAATATTTTAAATCGGATTTTATGCTAAAAGATAGCAACGCAAGCAGCGACAAGCAAACACTGAATCCCATTCATTTCAACCGTATGATCAAAAGTAAACAGATTCAGTAATGTCTGAAATTCACTTTTGTTAAGTAAACAAACGATTCTCCCACATGGGAACCAATTCACTCTGACAAAAAGAATAACAATGAGCAAAACAGCATCACCATTAGCTTTCAAAACACACCCTTTCATTTCCACAACATGGAAATGAGCTGCCCTCACTCAGGTTATGGAAATAACCGCAGTACTGTATACAACAGAATAAAGACCTTGCACAGTCACTCCATTATCTCACAGTGAAATCACTTTGTAGTTCCCTAATCTAGACTATCAGGTTACACCTTAAACTACTCTTTAAAATCAAAGGGGTTTTTGTTAGTAACCTGGAGGACAAATGTTTTCCA
>VUQR01015649.1:0-49647 GCA_015108515.1 Hemichromis elongatus | reverse complement strand
AAAGAATATTTATTTTATTATTATTTTACATTTACAACTTGTTTTTTTCTGGGGTCCTCGTGGCACCCCATCGAGGAGCAGTAGGCTGTGGATCTCTTAAGATCTCACTGTTGGGTTTGTAAGGTCATGCTACTCCTACATTTCTGTCTTGTTCAAAGATAAGATATAAAACAAAGTTCAAAGCTAATCGACCTGTGTGTTCTCCTTTTTAAAAAAATAAGAATCGATAAGAGAATCGATAAAGAATCGAATCATTAAAGAGAATCGAAAATGGAATTGGAAACGTGAAATTCTTATCAATACCCATCCCTAGTCAGAACACAGTGAACAGCTTTAAATAAAAATTCACAGTACTTTTTTTTCTCCTTTTTCATTCACGCAAATTCAATTATGTTGTTGTAAAGACTAAAATCCTACATGGACAATAAGAAACATCTCATCCAAATAGGCTAAAACAGGGTTTCTTTCTGAATGTGCACCTCAGATGTTTCTTTGTCACAAATATAATGCGTTACACAGAGAAAAAACACAAACACTTCTCTGTACATCTAACAATAACATGATCTTATGTGATCACCAGCCTTCCTGTCGTGTTCGGGTCAAATCTTTACAAATTAAAACGCTCTTAAATATTGCATTTTACATCCGATTCCCTCAAGGCCTTATGACATCCTCTACAATGTGCACTTGTACATATAAAAGTAATGAGCACCTCTTTCATTGAATTTTGAGTGTTTGAGTCAATGCTGTTACATCTGTGGTGTTCCCAGTCAAAAGTGACCACCATAGGAAATTATTATTATTTACATTCAAACCCCAAAAGTCACAGAAATTTAAGAAAATATTTAAAGAGAAACTTGCACTTGCAGTTAGCAACCATTTTTGACTCTGACCACAGATGGAAGTGCACCAACATAAAGCTTCAAAAAGTAGATTGTAGATAAAGAACGCTATCATTGGTCTAATGGAAAAAGACTGATGGAGAGTAATTAGGAGCTATGGGGCATTACAGAGCACGCTAAGGTGTTGTAAAAAATGCAGAAATTTGGAAAAGACTGACGAACTGAGAGGCAAATTAGACCAGGACCTGTCAGTCTGAACAAAGCTTCCACATATACGCCGTGATTTAATGACTTACAATTGGATTACTACTTTCTGTAGGCACATAACTACCACTGATGTTTTTTGCTATTCTCTTTGTATTTCATTTTCATATAGACAACATTAGAAATAAAAAAAACCAAAAAACATTTCAACATGTTTAAACCAGGTGTTATTTCTGTATTTGAACTGTATGCACTTTATGTTCAGGGACAACTGTAAGAATATCATGCAATAGTTGCCATTCTGAAGCATTCATCATTAAAATCAATCGATTGCATAACATGCATCATCGAAAAATGAATACTTGCTAAGAAAGAAGACACACAAATCGCACATCAAACAGATTCACAGAAAAGGCAACACACTCAAAATTCTGAAAAGTGCAAAAGGTTGCAAGACACCATTTAGATCACACAATTTAGACAAATATTACTCTGGAAATGATCAAATGCAATAATGGAGAATGGACCACTCCCATGTTTTTATCACAAAAAAGATTTAAAAAGAAATTTTACTACTGAAGCAGAACATTTATTTTATGAATCATAACTACACTTATGAACGAGTTCACGCTGTGTCGACTCTGTACGCGTCGTGAGTCATATTTCGTGGGCTTTATTGCATTTCATTATGACTGAAACATTGAATTACTTACCTGATATCCGCCAATTACACTCAAGCACAATCCCTCATTTAGGCAGCTGATATTGAGCAGACTGCAGCAGTCAATTATTTCTTCACAATTCTTCCCAGAAAACCCACTCAGACATCTGTTGAGAGGCGGTCAGTGTCATCAAAATCAATTCACCTTGAGCTTTAAGCACTAACAAGCAATGCTGTGTTGTTTCTTTATATGAGATTTCTGGGATTCTAATTCAGTTTTCCGCATGATCTGATTGTGATAAAGACCGGAGCGTATCGCTAATCAGGTTACCATTTTTTACCCATTTTCTGAAATGGGTGATGTTAGCGTATCATACCAAATGTGAATCAAATTAACTATACTTTATAATATGCAAAATATACACTTCCCTACATTTGTATTATATTTGGTTCTTGTTTAGTCAAATTTCTTGTGTGAGGGTTTGGTATCTGATAAACATATTAAACTAATTTCTTGTTGTCTGGTACAGTTTAATATCTGGATATCTCGCAAGATGGCAGATGTAAGGCAAGTTAAATGAATGACATGAAATTGAAACATTTTCACAGGAAAAGCATTTAAATCTCTGTTTCAGCTACCAACATTTACCTCCTAGAGCTTTTAAGACAACTTTAAATCCTGCTCAAATCCAAAGGTGGGAAAAAAAATCTAATTTTTATTCATTCTCAGAGGGAGGCACATTCATAAGAAACACGAATCATCTTCAAGAAAGGAGACTATGATGTTCCCATTATTAGATCTCCCTCTCACCTGCAGATGTAATCATTTCCCCTGGACGCACAGGTGGAATTGTTCAAACATGGTGATGGACTGCACAGGCTGTTCTGCCTCCTGCACGCTGTGGCCACACTACCTTCTGCACAGACACATTCAGAGGCCTGCATGGGAGAAACAATATAACCTAGATCACCTGCAAGCCTGGGATAGAACACTTACATTACACAAAAGGTACATTAGATTTCCAAGTGTAGGAACAAGGAACATTATCTATAAAAGAGCAAATCACCGTAGTGATAAAAATGGGCCTTCATTGAGTCACAGTTATATTTGCTATAGACTTCTACACTTTCATTAAATATAATCTAAATAAATAATAGGTTTTACATTCATTTTAATATGATTGTAGATATGAGAGGCTAACAAATGTTAATGTTCTTGTAATTCACAGTTAAACTGATTATGCTTCCAGAAAAAAATATATATGTCAAGCAGCAGCAATAATGTGCATTATTTTGATAAATGTTCCTTTTAGTCTGCTCTGCTTGGGTATCCTTAGGTGGGTCTCGAAAATGTGTAGTGCACTTGGCAAACTGTAATGAACAAAACAAAGGTCGTAGAGAAAGACAATTAGACCACTGCTGTATTTTCCCCAGAGTGTCCTCTGGAGCATTAGAAACACTACCACCTCTGCAAAATGTATGAGTACACTAACATTTCCAGTGAAAGGTGCAAATTGCAGCAGGCATCCAATTACAAAAAGGTTCTGATGAGAGCCATTTCAAACTGGCACTTAAATACGGACTGGGTCATTCAATCAAAATGTTAGAGAAAGCAGACACCCTTTCCCACAGCTCATCTTCACCGGGAAATATTAATTGCTCCTGGAGCTTTTAGAATGAAGGCATTTGATCCTGCTTCAAGACACTATTAATTTTCGTGTGCCATTTCTTGTTTACGTCCCACTGAGGGAAAACAAATAAGGGAAATACAGTCCTCACGCGATCCCCTGCAGTGCACATTTGTTCCTCCTGACATGCATACGACTTGCAATCGAAGGCAACTCGAGATTCGCAGTAGAGGCCCGCAAATCGTTCCGGACAATGACAAACAAATCCTGTGGGACTCTCTTCACATGTACCACCATTTCTACATGGATTTGGGTCACAGGAGGCTTTCCTCTTCTCACACGGCGGACCTGCAAAACCAACGACATAGATTACCGCACTTTTATTTAGAAACTGAATTTAACTATTCTCTATACGCTTGAACCTCAAATATAAAACATGCAAATTAACAAGCATTGAATGACTTCAAAGATATTTAATGCCTGAAATGAAAGATGTGATTTACAATCCAAGAATGAAAGGGTGACTGATAGGTTTAATCATTTACACTGGGTGGTGGCATGTGTAGGGCCATTTCCTGGCAGTGTGCATAACATTAAAAAGATACACCCACAAAGAAACTTGATGCAAGACTGACTGTACACAGAGTCACCGTGCCTTGTTATCCTGTATTTAACTGATGATTTACTTTCCTAAATGGGTAGGATGACGTTCCTAACAAAGTCGAAACAATGACTCAAAAGTGGAACTCTTAAGTCATTCAGATACGGAAAATGACTAACTAGCACTATAATAACAGCTGTCACTTAAGTTATTTAGCTCTACATGTAGTGTATCGCAGTCTTGTGTCTGTACAAAGTAATATAATAATTTTATATCATATTCACCTCAGGGAAACCAAACTCGCAGCGCCAAACACAAATTATTGGGAACTGTTCACCTAAAAATCTTTTTTTTTTCCTGAAAGCTATAAAGATGGAGTCGATTCCATCGCCTCCTCTTGTTTTTTTGTTTAGCCTGCATGATGGAGAACTGCCTCAGTCTCAGGGTAATATGCTTCCTGCTGTGTGTGTGTATTTAAACTTGTGCTTGTGCCATACAGCGCCGCTGCCATCCCATTAAATCAGTGCACACAGCACACACAGCATTTACATGAAGACCATAAACAGGAATAGTAGTTGTTTGATAGTACTGTAAAAAAGCCTCACTCATAATATAATTAAATGTGGGATAAACCTGTGCCTATTAAAAGCGGTCTGGTTTCCATGTGAAAAAAAAATTGTGAGGAAAATATCTGGTCTGTGATTATTCCCGACAGTTTCTCTATGTTTGAGTGAAGACACAGACATTTGTGTCCTAAGACTAGTACGGTAGGCAAAGCAGCTGCTAAATGATCTATGAACAGTGAATTGTGTAAACTGTGAAGCCTAATACATGAGGCCAATAGTTATGTGTGTATGTTGTTTATGGCACATAGGTTTGTAATTGTATTATTATTGCTGTTTTATTTATTTATAATTTTTCTTTGTATTTAATTTTTTTATTATCTATTGCAGTTTTTAACATTTTGTGGTGTGCCGATTATTGCACTATTGACAATATCTGTGTTATCCAATAAGATAAAATTATCTCAGTTATTATTATAACTTTTTGTTATGTTGTTGATGCAAATTGAGTTTGCCAAGCAAAAAAAAAAAAAAAGAACTGACATAAATTTTGTCATAAGATGGACTCAGTCTGCTATCAGTCTGCGACTGAATGGGGTCAAGTTGACTATTAAATGTAATGTTTCTAAAAATATTGCAATTACCTATGATATACTGCTGAAAATCACATATCTGTTGCTGTCTATATTATAGGCAGAAGTTCACATGTAACAAAAACAACTATTATATTTGTGCTCCACTACCTTCCTGTTTTATTGAAATATAACTAGAATACAACCAGCTGGCAGCCAAAGATTGATTCAGACTGATGGCAACATGTTAGGAATCTGCCTACATTTATAAATTAGATGCAATTATCTACAAAACTTCAGTCAGTGATTGCAGTCAGTCAAAGTCAGACTGCGACTGTTTGTAGAAAGGTTCCTTCCTATCAGGCATCCCCGTGTGTTGGATGATTTTTGTTTGTTTGTTTGTTTTTGGTTTCTGTGATTTAGTTTGCTCGGTGCATGAGATAAACCCTATAGTTCTCAGAGTATTTTAACTTATTTAAATATTGATATTTGGTGCCCTTGTATCAATATAATATTGTTTTTTATTGATGCATGCTAACTGACCTGGAACAGTTTTATACTATAGCTCAAATACTATCTTATTTTTAATATTATCTTTTCTTATTTCGTCGTTCTCATTTAAAATTTTTTAAATGTTTTAAAAAGTATACAATTTTATTCATGAAATCCCACTGTGTTAATCAATATTTTTATGCGCACAATGCAGTATTATGTTTTTATTATTATACATTATTGGATGTTCACCAAATTAAAGTTAACAAAGATTTATAACAGATAAACATGCAGTTTACTAAGTAGTGAGCGCTCCAGCTTTAAGCATATTGTAAGCATTTTTCGTAGATAAAGTAATTTTGACCAAAGCTCTAATCGCAGTTTAATTTCACAAGCGTGAACTTAACCAGGGACAAAGTAATGCTGCAGTGATATTGTGCACAAAGGATAAAATTAGACTGAAATCACTGCAAGGTCAAGGTGAATAAATTTTGATGTTATTCCCTGGTGAGGTTTTTTTCTTTCTCACATGATGCCTACACATTTATCTTTCTAGTGAGTTTTTTTTTTTTTTTTGCATATTTTCTTTAATCCCCCTGCTGATACAAGTGCTCATGTCCCAGAGGCTCCTCCTAGCCTCCTCTGTGGGCATCAATCTTACTGTGCCCAACTTCAGAGTTTGCTTTTTGCTTCAGCTCATTTTACATCAGAAATTGAGTTTTTAAAACTGGTCCACTCAAAGCTGCAACTCTACAAACTGCTTTTTTGCAGAATTTCCATCTGTAATATGTATTAATGAAACATAATAATGATTATACCCTCTGTAAAATGCTAACAATGTTAGTTAACACCAACAATGGTTTATATACTTATTACAGTCATTTACATTTGTGCTCTCATCTCAAACACCATTGTTTCTGCAGAGATTTTGAATTGCATCCATCTAATATGCATAAAACACCAGAATGTCAGTGCCTAATTAAATCTGTTTAACAAGGCTAATGAGTGCATATATACACCAAATTAAACTTTCAAAACTTGGCTTTGTTGCTAACAAGATTTTAAAAACAATTAACACCATATTCCAAATGAAAATGGTCTTATAAAGTTGGTAATACTTAACTACAAATGCCCTAGAGCTAGAGCAGAAGAGAGTCAAATCAAAAGAAAATCTCATTTGAAACATCCCATGAGTTTGGCTCATTATTCTCTGCGCATAGACTTTGGCCTATGAGGGCAGCCAGCACTGGAGCAGCCACTAACTTCCACTTGATTAATGAGCCAACTGCAGCAGGGAGGTAAAGGAAGCACAAGCTCCACAGAACACCCAAGAAGCTGATGGGACACCAAGACACCATGACTGTGCGAAAGCACCCAGTGGAGTCTGCTTATTTGAGGGAGCAGCAGCAATTAAAGCAAATTACAAGAGGCTGCAAAAGCAGTCAGAGCATGTAAGTCCACAATTTGTTTCTGATGGAAATTATAGGAATTATCTATTTGAATTCAAACAAGGGCAGATGTTTTCTTTAATAAGGCCAACTATTTGGTTTTAACAAATGTAAGTAGCTGGTTATCATTATACTGTCATCCCTGACAGCCTGGTTTAAATGGTTTGCAAAATGCTTCTTTTAAATGAAACAAAGTAAAACAACAAGAAAAAGCAAACAAAAATCCCCTCAAAAAATCATTTTTTTTTACTCGTTTCACTCCTAATGGTGTAGTTAGAGAAAAAAGTTAACATTTCTAAAAATCATTCAGACCTAAACCAAAAATTTAATATGAATATGACAAAGTTCATGTGAAGTAAATTTAACATACAGACTAGTCCAGCGGTGCTCAACCCCTGGGCCACAGACTGGTACCGGTCCGTAATGCGTTTGGTGCCGGTCCATGAGAGTTGAGACTCGTGTGAAATTTGTGGTTTTCCTAGTTTTTAATCGTTAACTCGGTTTCCCTCGGTCTTTTCCTGTGTTGTAGTTGTGTGTCTTATTTTGAAAGAAATATTTACGTGTTACCATAGCAACCAGAGAGCACTAAAGAGCAGAGAGGAGGATGTTACTCTCAATGTTGTTGGCGCATTTCAGGAGGACGCTGCTAATAAAGTTACACGATTACACGGTGAATTTGCGTTTATTATTATTTTTACATAATACCAACTTTTTTGTCTTGGTTATATTTTGTTGTATTTATCCGCGACACCTTAAAGGCCGGTCTAACATTAAACCCGTCTTTGGCACAAAAAAGGTTGGGGACCGCTGGTCCAGTCCACCGGTGTTGTGTTAAGCAACATGAAGACTATCCTAACTGTAATGTTCTCTCTGATCAAAAATATTCAGTATTCAATTCAAGCAGGTATCTGGCATTCACTACCAACAAGAGGATGAAGGCAAAGTGATAATTTCCTTTTTCAAAGATTTTGAGAATTATCCTGTAATCTTGCTGCAGTAATCTTTTTTTTTCTTTTAAATCTTCAGAGCCATTTTATAAAACATCCAAGAATACCTTTTACAATGACTTTTCTTTTTCCCCTCCTTCTATTGTATGGCCTTAATAATCTCTTGTTAGAAAGAAAAAAAGAATATGCCAGACAGTACTGGAAGTAACCTTGAAACAACATCTCTAAAATAATAAGCTGAAAGCATGGGCTGGACTCAAAAGGCAAAGCTGTGACACTTGAAGAATGCTGCCAGGACAAATTGTGCTCCAAACAAAACAATGAATCAATGTGGAAAGCCACTTGGAGATTTTACTCCAGAAAGTTCATTGCGGACTTGATTTTTATAACAGAGGGTGATATCGAGGGCAGCATGAAGAGCATCTACGTCTCGTAACCGTTTGTGTGTGATAACGATTGAACCGACTGTACGAAAAAACAGCAGATCAGACAAAATAACGAGCGAATCATTAATGTGCCATACATCTTCACCACAGCACAAGTCCCACTCAGCGTCTATACATGAGTGTCCAGCACTGTCTCTGAAGTGGATGGTCTTGGCTGGCAGTGAATAATGTGTCACAATGCTCTTTGATTTGCTTTTGTAAGTGTTTCTAAGGGAGGGGGGTCAGCATACTTTAACACTAAGCCTAAATATAATATAACCATACAATTTGTTTCTGAGAATACGAGCAGAGCAGAAGAAAAGTCATGGATTTCCAAATAATGATATGCAGTTCTCAGATCTATATGAATTCTGCTCTTTTGCTTATCAACTTTACATCACGTGTGTTGTTTCTGTTGTCACCTAAAAAAGTGTCACATTCATTTTATCCTGAACTTGGAAGCATGATGTGTGCCACCTTCAAAATCTGATTACAGTATAAATACAATCATAAATGGGACTTCTTCTCCAAATAATGAGCACTGAATAATATTCGTTTTTATCTTTACACGCTCAGCAGAAACAATACACTATAAATTACATTTTACCTGATTGCTCTAAACCTTTATTTTATTAACTCCGGCACGCTCCGTTAGCTAGCGGTATAGCCCAGGCCCTTTAGAGCAGCACATCACTGGTTGTAATATGAGGTATTTGATTTGAAGTGGCCCCTTCATATATTATGATGACAAATATAACATCGAGTGGGATCAAGTTTATAGCCCACAAGGAAATGCTGATCTTTTTATGATTTATGATCATTTGAAGATAGCCCTCCTGTTTGGGGGAAATTACATGGTTCTGGGAGGTTGGGGAAAAAAATCTTTCCATTGTGCTTTGTATACAGAATCGCTGTAATCTGTGTGATTTGCCTGCAAGTGATTAAAACTGTGACATGCTGCTTAAAGACTAGCTCTTAATTGTTACTGAGCCAGACAGTCCATCTACGTTATACAAACAGCCTTCTAAAACGAGAGATGCTTACCAGAGAAACCAGCGTCACAGATGCATTTGAAGGATGCAGGTGATATTTGAAGGCATGTCCCATTTTCACAGATGCTGTCACAGTTTGCTTTCCCAATGATTTCAGAGCAGTTAACCCCTAAAACAAACAGCCCATTAGATGATTATTCGCAGAGGAGCAGACACAGAAAAAAACAGTAGATGAGCAGAATTAAGTTGCTTGCATGCACAGAGGTCTAATGCCTTTAATTTTAATGTTGTTAAGGGAAAAAAAACAAAGTCATTACTGTAGATAATTCAGCAAGGAGCTTAAGAAGGAAGCGATCCTGAGCGCAAGCAATGTAAAAATTAATTCTGTTTGCATTACATGAGAGCGTCGGAGGGTTATGGTGAAACACATTAACTTGATGTGTCCAATAAATCCATAATTGAGAAGCGGCTTGCATCGCGTTTCAAGCTGCTTTTACATTCATTCAGCACATAAATACATCTCTCATAAACAGTTCTTCTACAAACTTTGATTTGTTGCATCATGTATCATGTTTCAGCCACAAGTGACGTATAGGACTATTTTTAGATGCTTTGGTTTAGTCCTTATTCAAACAATTACGAGAACTCAATAAATGGGATCAGTGACATTTGTGCTTACCTGTAAAATGTGGAGGACACAGACATTTATATGTTCTGTAGTGTGGATCTGTCGATCCATTGCTCAAACAGACTCCTTTGTTTTCACAGGGGTTATCCAAACAAGCATCAAACTTTTCGCAAAACCTCCCGGAATACTTGTGGTGACATCGACAGTGGAATGCACTCTCTCCGACTCCTGTTTGACAGACACCGTTCCCCGAACAAAGTCGAAGCATCGGGGAACTCCGACAAAGTTGGGTTTTAACTGAAACGTTCAGCCTCAAACCTAGCGTGCATAGCTGCGTGTCTCCTTCGTGCAGCGCAATAAAGTAATGGTGACCCGGCATGAGCCACCTGGCATCGACTTGCTCCCTTTCATTTATGTTGTGAGGGAAGAGAAACTGATCTTCTCTCTGTCCAGTTGCAGAACAGCTTTCAAAGTTATCTTTTGACACATTTAGCAGTTTGATGCCGTACGATTTGAGTGTTTCATCAGCAGACATCAGCAGTTTGTCTCCATGTTGTAGCTGAAGTGGGCATATCTGTGGGAAGTTGAAAGGCTGCTCACTTGACTCGTTTCCCTCCTGGAAATCCCAACACTCAGAGATACTCCTGCAGATGTTTCCTATTAGAGTCCAACTCATTTGGATTGTGTGTTTTGTATGGTGCCATTCGGTTGAAGCTTGCCTGTTGCAAAGTATTTGGCAGTGGATCATATGAACGGCCACAAAAATGAGACTCACGTGAAACAATGATGATCTCATGTCTCCTCTTTCTCTGTATTTAATCCAAATCAATTTGGGACTTTTAAGAACAACTTTTAGACTTCATGTGATGCTTTTCTCCAAAGTCCTCTAGAGTAGAAATTGCCTGAAGAAAAAAAAGAGATTTTTTAAAATATGTTTTACAGCTATATACTGTTGCAGCTTAAAACTTTATTCAGAACATTTGAAATGACTGAGCCCACGCTGATATTATGAAGATTTCATTTTACAATAACACCACAGACTTATGGCTTCTGCGAGGGTAGCAGCAGCTGTCATAATCATATGCAGTGCTGCTGACCACCAAGTGTGTCACAGCAGCCTCAGCCTCCCGGAGGTTTCTACAGAGAGTGACAATGTCAGATAAAATATTCTCTCTCGCCTGCTGGTGCCTGATACCTCAGTGTCAGGCAGTGAGATGAGTTAAAGCAGACAGCATTGTCTTCCTCCCTCAGGCCTTTTTCATACGTGTGCGCCAGATAAAACAACAAAGTAGAGAAGCCTCGCTGCAAGAAAAACTCTGCTTCTTGATCAGCTCACGAGGGCTGATATGAATAACTGCATGGCGATAAGTAATAAAACGCTGAATATGGAACACCAATATCAATAGAATAGGGAGTGATAAAATGAATGAGATTGCAAGTATTGTCTTGGGGGTTCTGTAGGGACCCAGAAGACTTCATTTACACGAGATGAGGATAACTATTGTGTTTCAGCGAACAAATTGGAAACCTGTCAGCTGATTTGTGAGAAAAAAATATTGAATTAAAATTTTAATAAAAGAGGACAAAATGTGGGATAGGTTTAGTGATTGCAGAGTAATAATTGCCAGCACCTGTGCAATGGCCATTTACATGTAGTTATCCATTTTTTAATTAACTTTTATTTAAAGTTCTTCAGGATTTTTTTTTACATTGACAATGATTCAAAGGAGATTAGATAAGATATGAAAGGACTCATTCATAGCAACAGAGCATCCCTTTATTTTTTCAGCATTTTGATGTTTTCTAGCTAGTGTGAGCAGCGCTGGTGAAGAGCCAGTGCTGCTTCAGTGCCTTTTGAGAATAAGCCCACACTTCAAAAAGTATGAAAGCTGAACATTAGAGTTCTATAGCAGAAGTTGCGGTCATTGTGTGCGGGGGGAAAAATGTGACAGATGTGATCCTTCTCCATAGTTACAGTAGTTCCAATTTTGGGTCCAGCAATTTTGTGATGCCAAAAAAAGTGGTCAGACAGACGGGACACTGATGCGCTCTAAAAAGATGTCATTTTTGGCTTTGTCTGTTGGTTTTAATGTAAAAGCACCAAAAAAACCCCCAAAAAAAACACATGATTGAGATTTTTGACAGAATATTATAACTAAACTGTAAAACAAAGCACCTCACAAACCTCTCATAGTTATAAAAAAAGAGAAAGAAATCAATGAATGATCATTATGGGAAAATAAAAAAGCTCTTAAGAACTCAATATATATTCAAAGAAATTTAACAGAAATTTAATTTGTACCTTAAACTTTTTTTTTTTGAAAAGGGAAGACTGAGCAGATCTGTTCACATAATATTCATGCCAGGTATCTTGAGCTGCTAGTGGAACTAATGATTTAAGTTCTTCTAAAAGCAAATTTTAGGTATTTACTTGTAAGTTATTACAAAGGACTCTTGGTTCGAGACTGGACGGAGACACAAATCCCCAAGAGGGTTGGGTCAGGAATAAGCAAGTTGCCAAAAGTAGCTTTCTTTCATTTGGCAGCTTTAAAGCATGTATCTAAATTAACTCTAAATGGCCACTGGGATATAAAAAAAACTGCATGTATGGAATGATCAGTCAAACTGCTTTAAAAAATGATTTAAAAAAAGGTCATTTTTAAAAAGCCTTTTTCCCCCTTTAATGAATGCCTGTAACCAACAGGCATTAATTAAAGGGGGCTTCCCGTAAGTTGAAAACAAGCAGAAATTACGCACCTGTTCTACTGAGGAAAATGTCCTGAGAACACAGGTTGGTACCACTGCAATAAAATCAAAACAAATACCATTGCAAAAAATTATTTTCTTTTGACATGTTTTTCATTGTCACATTTATTAATTTAACCACAGTAAGAACAAAACTCTAATCCACAGCTGAGTTTAATCCTTGATTAGATGAAACTGTGGATTTGGAGAATCGTCAAGCCTGCTGCTCTTGGCTTACAGGTTGTAATATTATGTTAATTTTCACCGTCGCATGCAGGCAAAGTTTTAAAAGACATGTGAAAATATGGAATTTCATTATGTTGGTTTTTAAAAAGTGGCTAACAAACAACTTCAATTAGTTACAGATAAAAAAAACAAAACTGATTTTTAAATAAATGAAAACATCATAACAAAATTGTTAATAAAATTAAAAGTCTAAATTCTGTAAAGATAGTACTAAACAAAAGTATAGAGCAAACCCCGAAATCTTTACAAGTTGATTCCATGGAGTCAAACTTTCTTTAATTTTTTAAAGTGGTCTGGAGAAACAGCTTTCCGGGCTTCTTAATGATCTTTTAAAGGTTTTCTTGGGACATTGGCTGCTTTTTCGTTCATTCATACTCTTGTGGTGTGACAAATCAAAATTTGAAAAAAGATTGGTTCAAATCCAGATCAGTACATATTGGAGAGGTAAAACAGTGAGTGTCTGTAGCCATCTGTAAAATACACTGGTTCTGTCGTGGTTTGGGATGGCTAAATGTCAGTCGATGGTGTTTGGGATGGAAACATGAATGCAGAAAAGAACCTTCAGATTTCCCCCCACTATATGATAGCATCTGTAAAGCCTTTGATTAACAGCAGCTTTGTTTTCAGCATGGAAATGCTCTCAAACACACTTTCAGTGCAGTAAAACACACACAGTGTAACTCAATCAGTCATGGATTGGCCTCCCCAGAGCCCGGACTTCAACATTATTGAAGCAATGATGGAGTCATCTTGACAAAGAACAGAACAAAGGGCAGTCAACATCCAAAGAAGAGTCCTGAGTGTCCTTTAAAAACTATTCCTGGTGACTACTGAAAGAAATTACAAAAAAACCCTCTTGTTTTGCCTTATATACCAAAAACAGCACAACACCAGAATCTAATACTGTGTCACTGTAAGGTGTTTTTCCTCCATTTTTTCTCTATTAGTAGCACAGCAGTGGCAGCTATGTTTACTGCTATCAGTTGCCTATAACCAGTAATGCAATTTAGGCAGGAGGTCAGGATGTACTGTATACTCTGAATAGAAATTGGACTTTCATAGTACCAGCTACAATTTAATAATGCACTGCATAATGCTGTATGCTGCTGTACACTTGTTTATATCAGAAATACCACATAATAACAAGACCCAAGTCACCCCAACAGTTTCACCAAGAACTGTAACAAAGTTGGGGTGAAATGACAACCACCTTATACGACCATGCATGTGGCAGTAAATTGACAACATCAACAAGCAGAATGGAGACACACTAAGGCCAGGAAAGACTGTCCAATTTCCACATTTCCACAGGAATTCAGCAAGAAAACAATAAGCAAGCAAATCCAACGGTTGAAAACAGCACATTTGTTTCAATGCCAAATTACTTTCACAACTCATAATACAGTGAGAAGCTGCTTAAACCATAGGTATTTGCACAGTGAACTACATTTAGACCCTAAATGACATTTACTTTTTTTGGTTCAAATCTGATTCTAAATCCATCTAAAATTGCATTCGATACTTATTCATACTTCCACGGCAATCTATGGCGTTGGCCTCCACTTAAATAAACAGACCAAAAGGTTCTCTGGGATAATAAGAGGCCTTAAAGGTATTGATCAATTAGGATTAAAGTGTGGGCCACACAGCCAAATGGTTCAGCTAATAAGGGCCATGGGGTCAGAAGCAAGGTAATGCTTGTGTGGGTCAACTAATTGTCTCAAAGAGCCTCCGCTATTATTGCACCTCAGTTCAACCCACAATTTAGGATGCCAATCACGCGGGTGTGTAGAGGGCAATGGATCAAGAGAGCTGTGTAAATCCTCGCTTGACTGATGACTGAGAGAGACATGAGGAGGACACAACAAATTATCACGTCATACTGGTAGGTCACATGTCAGTTGCTGTCTGTCACAGGTTCCAATAGCTGACACGGTGATTGAAAGAAAATTAGTCTACAAAATATTTTAATAATCAGCTTTTTTCTTTAATTTCTTAAATGTGAAGATTACTGAGTGACGGACATTTTCCACTATTAATGTCACTTTTTCGGCCAAACGACTCAATCAAGAAAGAGATCGGGAGCTTCCTCGGTAAGAAACGGTCAATAAAGCGCTGCAGGTTAGATGAAGATAAGAACGGGATCAAATAGGACATTTGACGTAACAAAGCTCAGTGAATAGTTTGATCAGAAACTAGGCCACATCTGAAAACGTTTGCTAACTTGCCAACTAATGAGAAAGATTACATTTTCTTGTTTTCTTCACAAGTAGCAAAGTTTGGCTCATTAAGCTGTCAGCACGATGCACAGACAGTGATGAAGATGCTGGTTAGTGACTGAGGCGCAATTGCTAGTTACAGTACAATGGCACTTCTGCAAGAACGAGGACGCACAGGTGTAAGTTGAGGCAAACATTGTTGAGATAAATAGTGTAAGCATCCTTGTATATGGTAATTTCTCATTATCATTTCCTCAGAACTTTTCACAGCCTTGCAGCTGCAGTGACTGAATGCTGATGGTGTTTGCTATTGTGCTGTATTGAGTGTATTTTTTTACTTCTTTCCCCTCGCTGCATAGGGACTGGAGATGACTTATCGGAAGTTTATATTTGTACGGCATATTAAATTAAGTTGAATTAAATTAGAATTCAAGTTGTAAGCCTCCTACATTGATGAAATCTGCTGCTGTTCTGTCACAACATGTCCCCCAGGATCATCACAACAAAGAAAGGGTCTTTTGCAAATCTCTGTGCCACAGTGAATCTGCTGAAATTATTAAATCAGAAGGCGAAAGCAAATCATCTCTCAATTCATCGCCACACATGAGGTATCCGATGAGATGCACTTCATGACCGACATTACAGACTTGTAGGCTTTTATCAGCTTGACAATACTTGGTAGAGCATCATTTGTCATCAGCATACTAATTCATTCTAAAAGCTTCCCGAGTGAGCAAAAAAACAAAACACAAACCAACAGAAAAATTCTGGATCAGATATTTTACCTGAGAAAGTCTGACTGTGAAGTAAACACAGACTTTCAATCAGCTGGCACAGAACTCATTTCTCTGTCCACTCACTGTTAAATTCACTTTTGACAACACTGTGGTGATGGATTTGGTAGATGATGTCCCGTTTCAGAGTAGGTTAGAGCAGAAAGAGGTCAACTGCCGACATCATTAAGTGGGTTCGAACACAACCGGCTCCTGAACATATTTACAAAGCCAAAACGTTTCAGCTACAAAATAATAATAATAAGATATTTGGTTTTTAGTTATAACCTTCAAAGTGATACAAATCAGTTTTATTACTATGTCAGCAGCAGGATATCTCTGAAACAGCAGTGAACCACCAGCAGGCTACTGGCCACAGCCGCTGCTGGACTAATCATTTGTGCTCCCTGGGTAGATATGTGGCTCACCACTAATCACTTATAACAATGATGAGCATCCAGGCCTGAAGCCCACTGAAAATTAACCCGCACATCAATTTCCTTACACTAAATGAAGTGATTGATGCCAAAGGCAAAACCAATTTTCACTCAAATTTCAGGTCTGTTTCCTGAATCATGTAAAGTAATACTAAGTAGACAAATCATATAGTTTTGGCCTGTATCTTATAAAAGTGCATGGGGAAATTAAACTTCACATGTCTGCTTCACCCGACACCTATGTTTTTGTTCTTTCTTTGCTCTCTAAAACCTTGAACAACATTTGAAAGAAGCACAAATGCAGAATGTTTTTGAGTCTGTAATATCTCAAACCATGGGTTAAATTAGGCCAAAGCCAGCAGCACAACAGCTTTGCCAGCTTGAAATGAATTGCTCTTTTTTTTTTGTTTGTTTCAGGCACTACCTTTATCAGTCACCAGCCCCCCTGTATAGTCTACAGTGTTTCCTGTTTATTTGGGGCTCTGGAGGAGAACCTCAATAAGTTAAGGCTGTGAGTTTTTGTTTGTTTGTAACACTTGTGCAGTGCTTTGGGGATTTGCAGCATATACACTTTCTGCCACGCAGAGCCCTAAGAGCTCTGCATGAAGGAACTACTGCAGGCACGTCTGTGAGGCAGCTTGGTTATCATGATCCAGAATATGTGGCACACCTGCAGACCAAAAAATTGCTTTGGAGAGTTTTGTTTATTTAGTTATTTTTATCCATAGTTTTTCTCGTTTTTCTGTTTGCTCTAAGTCACCTATATAGAGCTTGTGGCATGCTAATGTTAGGTGCGGATGCTGGAGGTCAAGCAAACACTCTTCTCCATCTCAACCAACTCTTCTCTCAGAAACTTGAGTGTACAGTATACCTAAGAAAGTTTATTTTTCCCCTAAATAATAGATTTGTATTTTAAATTTGATACTTTGATAATTTAATTAACATGTTTTAGTTTTGTTTTACCCAAATAAGCAAGGCTAAATCATCTCAATGGTAGCATATTGATCTAAAATCTACAAGCATTGCTCAGCATTGATTGGGTCACAAATGTGCAAGTTATCCATGCTATGAGCAGTGATGTACCCTCACACGAAACCATGCACTGCTAATAAATTCATCTTTAACCCAGAGAAAGAATCATCCATAAATCTCAGAAAAAGGATTTTTTATTTTATTTCCATGTCACCTCAATACTTCGTAAATGAACTTGTGCCCCAGAAAAGCCAGTTGCCTTCTGAATCTTGTTCATATGCAGTTCGACTGGTTTTAACTTGTTATAACTCATATCTGTGCAGTTATATACTGTTAACTGCCAGTATAGTTTTTATTAGCACTGCTGAGCCAGCCAGGGATTTCTACCAGAGTCACTTAAGGTTTTAATGTGATTCTCCTATTCGGTATTGGTTTTGACACTGTCCCCTGTGCACACAGCTTCCATGAAACTTTTAATATAATCCCATGTAGATGATGAAATCCCCAAATTCTTTGCAATTTTAAAATAGAAAAGTAACTCTTACATTGTTAAACTATTTTCTCGTGCATTTTTTTTTTTTTGCTTTACTGCAAGAGAGAAAAAAAATAGAAAACTGTGCTCTAACATTAAATGTATTGTTTATTTTTTAATTAAATGTGGGTTTACAGTGGAACATCTGCCTCCATCTCCCTCTATCCCTAGCATCCTCCTCTGTCACACCAACCCTCTGCATGTCCTTCGCTGCATCCATGAACTTCCTCTGTGGTTTTCCTCTTTTCCTGCTGCCTGGCAGCTACATATTCAACATCCTTTGTCCAGTAAATCCACTATCCCAGACCATCTCAGCTTTGCCTCGACCTGAGCTGTCCCTCTGATACTCTCATTTCTAATCCTGTCCATTCTGGTCACTGGCAGCTTATTGTATTTATTTATAAGGATTTTTTTTTTAAATTAAGATCCTCATCTGCACGTGGATCCAAAATTTACCATAATTGATGATTTGTGGATTTTCATAACTACATGACTCACATGAACTAAAGTGCTGGATGACATTATACATGAAAAATGCAAATCACTTTTTGGTTGAACGCCGGCCTTATTCAGATATGCTCTTTTTTTTACACTAACAACAACAAAAGCAACAATAATAATAATAGTAGTAATAATAATGATAATAATGATGATGTATACTACTACATCCTATAGCAGTCTTAAGAGTTAGAGAAGTTTTAAAAACTTATTATGATGCAATGATGAAAGAGGCTATATTAACTAGAATAAACTACAGCTTAGCATTAAATGTAGCCAACGCGTCCCTCTGCCCCCATCCTGCAAATGCTAGGCCCAGGATTTACTATGGACGGCTAATCTTACTAGTAGGGAGTACACATGGACCATCTGCTGCATGCACAACGGTGCAGCAGACACCTCTCTGCTGACTTGCAATTAACGCTGTTTCATCGCGTGTGCCGGTGGGATATATGCTCACCATTAAGTTGCAAAGGTGTTCCGCCCTGGGACGGTGACTTGTAACATCATTCTGAAGAATTTGCTAGTCAGAGGTGAGATGTGTATCTCCGTGGGGAATAAGACAGCTGAGCCGTCTAAGCGGACACCGGGGAAAACACGTTGCTAAGAAAATGTGATCAGAAGCTGAGGGCTGAAGGCGTGCCTGTCTGCTGAGGAGATGGCCCTCTGTGGCAGGGCAGGGCGGGGATACGGGCTGCTTGATTGATTATTTAATTAGGCTTAACTAAATATTCATTAGCGAGGCGAGTCATTATCTTGTGTAAACAATTGAACCTCTCCTACAAAATGAAAATGGTTTTTATATAGCCTATTACCTTAGAGGTGAAAAAAAAAAATAAAAAAAAAAACAAAACAAAATGGACTGGGGTCTCTCAAAGCCTAGCTATAATTGATCCTCAGCAGGTCTGGATTACGAACGCGTTTAATAAGAACCAAAACTCCAAAATTGTTGTTTCGTGCATCTGGTTGCCTAGCAGGCTAAATGAATTACTGTAGCACTTTGTCATGCATGAGCTACTTCAATTGCTAGGGCTGATGTGAAGATTACACTAGACTATCATAATGCAACAATTCAGAATGTGAATAGCTTTATCAGCTTTTAATTTTTGCACCGGATTATTGGGAACATATTTTAAGAAATGCATTTCCTTTCTTGATGAGAGCGGAAGATTGATTTCATGTAGATCTTTTTGATTAATATTTGCATAATGAAAAGAAGCAACAACGGCTATAGCCTGACCTGTCCTCACTACTGAACAGTTTCTATCGTCGCCTCTGTTCAATGCACATCAGCTGCTTTAGGAGTGGCTGTGCGCCCGTGTCTGGGTGCAGTAACTTCCTGGAATTGTCACCTCGACCAAATTGGCCGGAAGTCAGTGGGAAAACTCCTCAAGGGTACGTTTGGTACCATTTCACAGCGCACTTCTTTTTTTACATCCTCTTCCATCTAACGCTCAGAGAAACACACAGGCACATAAGCAGCAGGAGGGTACATAGTGGTATTGTGTTTATGTCATATTTAATATTTATTTGCAGAGGGAATGTTTTGACAGCTTGTGTATGATTTTGTTTTTCGTTTTTCCTTCAATGACCTACATCCTGTGTGCTGTACAGGTATATTCACACCACAGAGCTATACTGCAATCAGTCTTCTGCTGGTTGCTGAAAACAGTATAAGCAAGGGGTTAAGTGCCTTGCTCCAGGGCATTTCGGCGGTGGCTGCTGAGGGAGAGAGGAGAGTGTTTGCCATTTTACATTCCAACCCTGATTCCTCTAGCTGGCCAGCGACTCTCCATCCATTACCTTGTCACTGGTTTATTTCTGTTTTCTGACCAGGAAACATACCCGTGTCCAAATAAATACAATGTAGTTCCTTAAAGATCTTCCACTGTTATTTACATTGGCACCAAGATTTTGCTGATGTAACCAATTATGGTGACGAGTGTTATGCAATTGGAAATAGTGTTGCAATATGGGAGCGCAGAAAATTGCAAAAAAAAAAACCCAACCCAGTTAAAACCACATTTTTGTTATTATTTTCCCATGTCATTTTATGGCAATAATAAAGAGAACATGTCTTCGACCCATTTCTAAGCTCCACTAGGTGAGAAACTGAGGGAGATGACAGATATTTTCATAAAGGTCACCCTCTTCTCTTTCACCTTACTTTTCTTGATGCTTTGCTCACAGTAGTATTCTCAGCACACTTCACTCCTTGCAAGCTTCTTCTGTGGTGTGTCCTCCACACTCCTCCTCTGCTAGCCACGGGCTTTTGCCCTACAGAAGCTCTTCAGATCATCACATCAGTAGTCAGTTTCACGTAATTTTAAGATAAATTTTTAAGATGGCTGTTCTTATCAAACTATATCAGTGTGAAGCACCTATCTGACCTTAAGAGCTGACATATTCTCTCTTCTATGCTTATCTTGGTGAAAGACATTTAAGTTCTCAAATTTGGTTTGCTTCCCCACTGTGACTAGATTAACGAGCTGCCCTTTTGCTTGTAGCATCAGCCATATTTTCTGCAGCTTTAGGTAGCTTCATTATATACAGAAATATTGACCTTCAGCGCTTTTTATGAGAATGTATAACAGGGAAAAGCAAGCATTTATCTATATAGCCCTGCAAACTATTCTCATCACTCCATATCTTCCAGTACTGTTCCAAGTCCATGCTGGTATTTTCGGCTCTTTGATATGATAAGTGAATATTTTACATTTGATTCTTACTTTTTCAGTAAGTTCACTTTGTAACAATAACATTAATTATGCAGTCATTATAATAAATCACTATAAAACTGTGTAATTTGCATCATGCTGCCCTGTAATCTGGGGTTAAAGTGAGCTAGAATGGCATTCAGGCACCTTCAGCTAATAAGGAACTAAATCTGATAGGCAGGTTAATGCGTATTACTTTTGAATTAGTTATTTTTTCTGTTGCAGCCTGGTGTTGCTTCCAGTAACTGGATGGAGATACTTGCTCAGTAATAACAAAACCTTTTTCCATACTGCTTTGTTCCCTCTTATGCCTGTGATGCGTTCATGGTGCAGATGTAAAATTCCTGCACTATTTCATCGGCCTAGATGAGATGAGAGATTATTTTCAACTTTAACACTATATCATTTTAGCATTTTTAAATCAGGCATTAGGTCTGTACAGTAAGTGTTTGTGAATTATGCCTTTGTGAAATATCCTGAATAACTAGTCGAAGTATACTAATTTTGCATTGTTCAAATGTTGCATGAAAATACCAGGAAGTTTAATGGCTAATTTCATGCAACCCTAAATTCAGTCATCTTATTTTAGCTTTTATACTGGCTTACAACCCCTTATTGCCCATGGGTTGGAAATCAGCAATAACGTGTGAAACATCTGCTTAACTCTTTTTAGACTGAGTTGGCTAAATCCACAAATCTGCTCTGTAGGTATCTCTGAAAGGGTTATGCAGTAACCTCACTGGAAATGTAACTGCACGTTGTGTCGACATAGTTCGCAGCTGTTTTGATTGGCCTGGTATTCTAATTTATCAGTAAGAGAATAACAGTCATTGCCTTAATATAATGATAAATGTCAGCAAATTCCTGCAGAGAGGTTCTAGGTCCTAGTATTTTATTTGTTTCTGTCAAGGCTGGCACCAGATATAAAACACTGGGACAAGACCACAATGGAATTAACACATAAAACATGATGCAAAAGCATGGATGCTGGTAACAGCATCAGTCACCAAAGAAAGTCTAAAGCAAAGAAAATCTGCTGGAACTCACAAAAACAAGTTGCAACTTATTTCTAAGCAATTTTTCTCTCCACACTGCACCACTACACCCAATCTTAGAGTTCCTGCACCTGCCAAATGCCACTTTAAACCCTGCCTGTAATGTAATGTATGTATGTCTTGGTTTTGTAATTCTTAGTATCACCGAACAAGGAAATTAGTTTTTGTTGTTGTTTTTTTTTAATGTAGTGGTTTGTCCATTTCCAGTATTAGTACACCAAGAAAGTTTAAGTGACACAGAAAGCCAGAAAATGTACTTTAAATGCACAGTGATTAAAGAGCTTCAGTGGAATTTATACACATTAAGCCAACTGCAGCAATCACTTTTAAAGGAATTGAATGGAACAATAATTGATTAGCAATCATTTGGGGTAGTTTTTAGTACCTTGCTGTAGGTTAGAAAGTCTGTGTGCTTGATGCACTTTACTACAGTAAGTGCTGACTCAACAACTTGTTAATCAAGCCCGCAGTTATGCACACACAGTCAGCTGCATGGAGCCCGCTGAGAAATACACGGATCCCTCTTGAATATAGATATAATTAGATTGTTGCACAAGATCTTGCTGGCTGAATTATCAGCCAAGCTACACGCTGCATGTTCACTAAACACAACGTAGCGAAGGATGCTAAACGACATCAGTGGGATATAAAAAAACAAAACAAAACTCCAGTTTGACATTCAAAAGTTAAAACCCTTTACTTAGTTAAAGATGGTCAGATAACATTCTGCCTTGCCAATATTGTCAGCCATTAACTCTAACTAGTGGTATAAATGTAAAAATGAGCCCAAACAGTCGACATTTGAAGAACTTCCTGCCCAGAATGTCAAAAAAGGACCCAGAAAAGTGAGAATAATGAATCTAGACAGACATTACTAAAATGTCACAGAAAAACAGTATTAATTAAAGTATTAATTACTGATTCACAGGCCAAATGCCATGTTGTAATTGCCTCAAAACTTAAATGTTTAAGGTACTAAACTAAAAAGTCATATCTGATCATTTTTTTCCCTGAGAACTGCAGATATTAATCAACATTTACATGTGGCAGCAGTTATTCTGCTGCCCCTGAGTTATGTGACCTTTTCCACTTTCTCAACTGCATACCGCAGTGCCTCCTGAGGTAAATGCTGTTGTACTGTATGTAGCATATGCTCATTTAATAAAAATGCAATATATTATCCTGCAATTCCCCAAATTGACCTACAAAGATTGTATTCCCATCAGGCTCGGGGGCAGAAAATATGTATAAAATGAGTAATTGCTGCAAATGGAAGGAATGAATCTGTGTTTACACAGTTACAAAAATCCTAATAGGCACACAGCAAACACATATACTCACAAATACTGTAGAAGTGGGCAGTGTTGCCTTAAGCATCGCTTGTGATTGGTAAACAGAAGAAACATAAATTTATACAGATGCAGAATATGAAACATGAGAAGAACCACAAACAAGCATATTTTTTCTGGCATTTCTGTGTGTAATTTTGTGCATTTGTAGTTCCCATGTCATTTTTTACCAGTAATCAATCTTAAGTAGTCTAAAAAAAACATGAATTGTTATCCCAGATTGTGCTTTGCTGTTTGACTGATTACACCAGACTCAGTTGATAGAGTAGAGAGGGCGCTTGAAACAAGGACACCGCCATATTTTTTCCTCTCTACCTCCGGGATTTAAATATTAAACATAAAGGATGGCAGATTATTATCCCTGTCACCTTGCCTTAAGCAATGATATTCTGTCTTAACAGCGCCATACAGTACCTGCTGTGTCACATATTGGTGGGATTACTCTGAAAAAGAAAAAAAAACTGTCTGAAGCATGTGAGTTAGGGAACAAAAATTTGCTCCATTGGGATTGGCTTATTTACTGTTGTAATCTTTGGTTACAGTTTAAAATATTCAGAGGACCCCTTTAGTGAAAAATATCATTGTACTTAATATTTATACATAATAAAAAATCATATTGAGACGCTTTGGTGTGAAATTGCGTTTTAAGTCCTTGCTTTGTTGTAATGTCCCCGTTTAAAGTGCTACATGCTGATGAGGCCATAATGATCTTTCAGCACCACAAAGCAACAGAGTAACAAGTGCAGAAGTTTTAATATTTAACATGTCTCACTGCAGCAGAATGAAAAAGTTTCCAATATGGTGTTAAAATTCAACAACAATGGATTTTGAGAAAGCATTTTTCTCAACATTTGTCTAAACTAAACATTTAATATATATTTAAAAAAAAATAAGGATGCATTGATTTATCAGTAGAACAGCTCTTATTTTCCCTGCTGACTGTCATAAGCCCATCAGTCAGTAAGATGAAATTCACTGGAGGCAGTTTTGTTATCCATAAGTTCAGGCTCCAACCTTATACATTTGTATGATAGCATTTTAGTTGATTTAATGATAAAGTGATGCCCAAAATGTGCAACTTGACCACCCAGTTAAAAATAAGTAAACAAGGTTCTTTGTGAAATCAACATAAAAATAGGATACAAAATAGAAGTACTGTATCTAACTTCTGATTGGGTGGCCAGAATCACCATGTGTCTAAAGTCGCCCGATGCCAAATCTCTCTTCTCTGTTTTTTCAAGGAAAGCACAGAACTCTGAAGCAGGTCTAACCCACCAGTGCCATGCTGAGTGAACTCTAATGGCTCAGACTGCACATACAGTACCACTGCTTGTGAAAAAACCACAAATATAGTACAAGATCTAATTTATATACAAACCAGCACTTTTTTATTAGTATTTTTAATATTAGTTTACGTCAGAGATCCTTAATATCTGGAGAAATCAACACTAGATGCCCGAGATCTTCGAGCCTTCGGGCGACACTGCATTAAAACAGCCAAAGCTCTTCTAAAATGGATTGAGGCAGAGTGGAAAACTGTTCTGTGATCAGAAGAATTGAAATGGCAAAGTATTTCTGGAAAACATGAGTGCTGTGTCCTCCAGGCTAAAGAGGAGAGGGACCATCCCAGCTTTTTATTAGTATTCAGTGCAATAGCCTGCATCTCTGATGGTATGGAGGTGCATCAGTGCCTGTGGAATTAGCACCTTGCACATCTGGAAAGGCACCAGCAATACTGAAAAGTATATACAGATTTCAGAGTAACATATGCTCATTCAGACAATGTATTTTTCAGGGAAGGCCTTGCATATTTAGCAGGACAGTGCTAAACTGCATACTGTATCTATTACCTGGGTTTATAATAAAAGAGCCTAGGTGTTGAACTTGCCTGACTGCTGTCCAGACCTTTCACCAATTTAAAGCATTTGGCACATTATGAAGTGATGAATACAATAAAGAACAACCAGGACTGTTAAGCCCAGGCATGAATGGGGCAACATTCCTCACACAAATGTCCAGCAGCTGGCCTCCCAGATGTTTATAGACTGTCGCTAAAGCACGAGGGATGCTACACAGTTGTAAACATTGCACTGTCCCAAATTTTTTTGTGTTGCTTCCATCAAAATTCAAAAAACAGCTTTACATTTTCTCAGTTTAAATACATGACATGTTTTCTATAATCGGTTGTGAATAAAATATGAGTTCAGGAGATATGCACGTCTTGGAGTTGTACCAGTTCGTGTTCATAAATTATAGGCACTAGAGTTATAGCTATACCTTCCTCTTGTTTTCCCCATTTCTTACTGCTACTTACTGCTTGCTAATATAGCAAGCTGTAAGCTGTCCTGGAGTGATCACTTGCTGAAAGATTTTAAGAAACAAGAGAAAAGAACAACAAAACATCACTATCAGCCTAGAATCTTAATATCGGTGCAACTGATCTACTTGCAATTTAGGACTACTTGTAGGGTTAACTAGTTTATATTTTAGTGGGTTAGGGTATGATTTTAATTAAAATGTAAAAAAAAAAAAAGGAAAAATATTAAATGCGGTGTCCTGAACACATCAAGATAGGCTCCTGAAATACAGAGAAAAAGGCTCTAACAACAAACCACAGCTCTGCCACACAGCTGTGAGAAAATGATGATAAAATCAATGCTCAGAGGTCACTCTACTTAGTGCCAGTGAAAAAAAATGTTTGTGAGCACTGGGAATAGAGAGCAAAACTGCACAATGGAAGGAGGGTTACAATATTTACACAAAGCTGGGTTTATCCTTTTCTCAAAAAGCTACCACCAAAGACTGGCATCGTGTACCTGTATTTCATGCATTTTTAAAAACAACAACAACATCAACAACAACTTCAGACTTGCAGCCTACATTTCACGTTGTGCATTTCTGACATGCCAACACGGTACATTTCCAGCAGGAAGGGCTCATACCATTTACTTATTTTCAATAGCTCGTTTCCATGACAACATTATCAAAATTTCTATTGCTGGCATCTCTCCGCTTTTCTGGAGGTGGGTATGACATACCCGGCGCCATTCGAGCCACCCAACATTTTAAATATGAAGCATTAAAAACACATTATTTTACCCAGAATGCAGAGTTTTTTTTGCAGATACACACAGTATTCACAAGTTCACAGCTACTTTAATAGCTTCTTTTGACTTGTGTGTCTGGGAGCAGAAATGTAACTCCAAAGCAGCTTTAAAGCTGTAGCAGTTTTCAAAAGAAAAAACTGGGTTATCTTAAATTCCACAATAGGATACTGTAGAAAAGATATAGAGACTTAACTGCTGTGACCATAAATAGACTCAGATGTGTAATATTTGGAACCACTTCAGCGAAAACTTGTTTTCGCAAACTTTATTCAACGAGCAGGCTGATGGATTTCACGCTAGTTTAAGGAAAGCTACAGAGTCAGAGGCATCATATTACAAGTATCAAACTTTGTAGTGTCCTAAGAGAGCTATGTGAAATCCTCAAAGCCGGCAAAACATAAATCATCACAGAAGACATATCAGTTACTGCTCTCTACACTTACATGAAAGTCTCTGTTGATGCTGGGAAAATCAGTGAAGTAAAAATGTCACTACCTGTCTATACTGGCTGTATCCTCAAAGTCTCCCCATGCCTTCGTCTATCCAATCATTTGAATCCATGCTTTGTGACACACAAAGGAAAACTACTGTACCCCAGTTTCCTTGACAGTGTCTTATTTTATAAAACCCGCCAGAAAGAAATGTATGCCACTTTAAATAAGCAGGAATGATACAAAATCAAAATATCTGATCAAAGTTGCACAATGAGTGATGAATTTATAAATGCAGATGAAACGCTTCGGTCAGGTGTTCACTTCAATTAAAGGAAAATTTATATGAGATGTTGTTTCATCATTAGGAAATCTACTGCTTCTATTCCTCATTTCTTCCTCTATTCAAATAAACAACACTGGCTTTATTTTGGACTCGGCTTCAGCTTTTTATTTATTTCATTTTGACATCAGCTGTAGCAAAAACACTTTCTATAATGGAATTCACTGCAACAAAAGCGGCACGCTGACAGACACCCACAAACCTCAAACCAGCTCTCAGGCTGCAATTACACTGATACAGCAGATATTTCATGTGATGTTTAAGCAGCTATACTCTCTGCTTTTCTCCTTTACTTGTATATTGCACTTGAACTCCTACAAGTAAGCCTGGAGTTTTCCACTTCCAAAATATTATAAAATATGTAGTCAATCATGACACCCTGCGTTGTTATCATGGGAAGATTTTTTTTTAGCTGTTGCCAACATTGCTTATTCATCTTTAGTGAGTGGTATTTTGGAGTAAATGACGCTCTGAGGAGATCATTTATTCAGCTGTAAAGTATTTCGGATATACACATTGCACAACTTACCATTGCAGCTTTTGAAGTAAACCCAGATAAGTGGGAGAAATGAAAGCAAGGAAATGTGTGGTTTGTAGCATTTTGAAGGCATCATTCATTACAGTAGGTCAGATTTGCATTATAGAGCCTACTTAAGCCTACTTAAAGTGACAACTAGTAAGTTTTTTATTTATTTAAAAGCCCCACACAGTATACACAGTATGAAAAAAACACAATTTCATCCATCCATCTTCTTGCACTTATCAAATTCAAGATCGCGGTTGGGTTGGACCCCATCCAAGCTGTCATAGCGCAAAAAGCTGGACCTGTTACCAAACTATGGTAGCAAATTGCAAATACAAATTGCAATTATTAGCTACATTAAATAGTTTTGTAATTTCATGACAGTCTGCAACAGTCAGTAGTATTACAGTAGAACTCTGCAACACATTTATTCTTTAGGGTAAAAGATTTACATGTAAATAACAGCATAGAAAAGGCAGATGGAAAATAGCAGGTAATTCAAATGGTTTGTAAATCTTTGCTTCAAACAGTTATTGGGTGGTATTTACATTCCCAAACGTCACCCTGAGGTCTTGTCAGACTTTGCCTGAATATAGAAAATATATCCAGAGATGTTTAAATAACATCAGATTTCATTTTAAATTTGTTATCTACAGGTTAGTTTGGAAACTTCTTGCAGATATGTCAAGAAGTCATGCTTTCACATATTGGAGCTTGTCTAATAACATTTCTCCTCTGATGTACAAGACTAAATGAATCCGCCTTTGAAGTGTTACATATATTTAATACCATCCATAAGCAAACATCCCTGATATGTTGATCATGACCTGCACACCTAAAACTCCAATTCTAATCCAGATTCTCTTATGAATATTAATTCATAGAACTCATTAGCAGGGAGTGCTCTGATACACATGAAATACATTTTCTTTCAAGCTTTTTTATTAAAAGGAAAAAGAGTAATTTAAGCCAAATAGTAATCATAGGATTGGAGGAAAAGGATCAAGCCCATCCTCCTTTTGACCTAGTTATCAGTCGACTTGGCCTGCCTCCAACTGAATCATTACATTTGTGGCATGATCTAAACCAAACGCCACTACTGTCCATTACCCACAGGTGTCTTCAAGTCACTTCTGACTTTCCTCATTCTGGCTGTAATTCCCTTGATATATTATCGGATGGTAATTGGATGGGGAGTAGCCATGACTCAGAGAGGCCTGAACATGAATCAAGTTGGACAGAGCATATCTTTGTACCCAGTGACACCCAAGAGGTCATTGCTTTTGGACTCCAGAAGCATAGTTTTCTTTTTGATGGCTAATGACTGAACTAAAAACATTTTTAGTGTTGTTCTATTATGCTGTAATGGCTGAATATACAAGAGGAAAACGCAGGTGCATTTTTTCTTTTTAGTTCATGCTGACCTACCGCCAAATAAGTCTATGTTTGTTACTGTATTTTTATGTTAGATATTTGTGCAAAAAAGCATTACACTTCTTTGTTTATTACTACTTTGGGAAACAAAATAGATTTTAACAAGGCTGTGGTCATTTGTGTGTGGACTGTCATTTTTATCAGACACCACACGCCCGATTTATGGCAATAGGAAGCGGTATCACTTGCTTTTCTGCATACTGAGATTTAATAAGGTAATACAAGATGCGACATGTGGGACTCCAAATAATAACAAAGTACAGCAATGTCAACAAAACCACCTCACACACAAAAATCCCAAGATCAGCGCTTGTATTTCAGAATAGGATGCGCAGAGTATTGGGTGGCTATGCTCTCATCTCTAAAGAGGCTTTGAAACAGGAGTGCATTGCATTGTCCCTGTGCATCCAGTTCTCAGCCCTTAGTTATTTAACCAGGTGCATGGACTGGATCAACTGTGCGTTTGTGAGGCTGCCCGCTTTGGAGGTTCCCTTAGTCAGCAGCCTGGTTCCTTAGATGTAATATCCTGTTTCTATACCGTGTGCTGCAGGTTATTTGTTATATTTCCCCTGGTGCTTCATACAATATGCTGTTCAAATGGAGCTGTGCCTTTGGAGTAACACACCAATTTACAGTTCACTTTAAATATATAACAAAATGCTCTGTAAAATTAGACGTCAGTGGTTAAGAGATGACACTCCTGCACTGATATTTTCTGAATAATCGACATGATGCGAAATGCTGCAAATTTATTTCAACTTTGTGCAGCACTTGTGGCACTTTAGTCCGTTCCACATCACTGTTACACGGAAATACTACATGGTGCATTTCCATCCTCAGGATTCCGCACAATTCCTAATGAACCATCCAAAACTATAAACAAGAAATAATACATTCATGTACAGTAATTATTCTCTTCATTTTTCTACCACATTGTGCCATATTTTGTGCAGCGCAGAGTAATTCCCTGAAGAAACGTATCTGCATTTGAAATGTGAATTACTTAATGCATGTCATTAGTTTTATATGCACCACACTGTCTGTAATGCTATCAGTAAAATAAAATCAATAACGTTAACTTATTTGCATCTCCTTAAGACTTAATATGGTTAATCAAGAGATATGAATCTCAATTTCCACATTTTAACCCACACAGTAATCATTTCAGAACTATGGGAACAGAAACAAAGTAATTTTATAATGCTTTGAAATGCCATCATTTTGACCCATTTACCCATCAGACTTTATTTGCGCTGACGGCAACATACTCTGCGTTTGTGCTCGGAGGAAGAGATTTAGCCTGCTCATTGCATAATCATTTCTTTCTCTTTGCTTGCTATACTTAGCAAGTAACCTGACATGCCTCACCAACAAGGCCCACAGACACCTCCATCCTCATGCAATGTTTTCCAAGGACTTTTTCCTTTGATGTATGAAGACCCGGTATTGTTAACAGAGGGAAAGTGTGTCTAGCATGCTAATACTGCAGATATTTATTTGTACAGCAGTGTTTCAGTAGCCCCTTTCTCCTTGCTGCCTGTGTTGAAGGTTAGATTCTGAATCTTGCTATATTTAGTATGTTTTCATTTTCTATTAATGTTCTCTACAGAATGTATGCATCATCTTCAATAAATATTTTTGGTCCATATATTTTATATTTTTTTATATATCGCTTTGATTCAATATTATATTATATTATATTATATTATATTATATTATATTATATTATATTATATTATATTATATTATATTACACCTAATTACTTTCTTCTCCTTCTTCTTCTTTTTCTTCTACTGCATCTTGTTATCATTATCATTAAAGACACACACCAAATAGCTACAAGGAATAGATACCCATAATTTGTCACAAGATTTTTCTATTGGTAAAAAAAAAAAAATCAAGTATGAGACCCTCTTGGAAACTGTTCACTCCAAACAGACCTTTGGACCGAACACAAGAACGAAGTAACTGTTGCTACAGTATATCACTAGGATTCACACCTATCTCTGAACTTCACCTCTATTTTGATGTTAGCTACACACTTGTTATATGACAACATCATGAATAGCTGTGTTCTTGTTGTGTGGATAGAATCTGTCCACACACAGACAAACATACAAACATGTGTCAATGTATCAGATTAATTTTGTGGTAGCTCCTGCTACAGTATGTGTCCCTATTGCCACACTTTGCCACATTTACAGTACTGTGCCACCTATTATTTATTTATATTTTGCCAAGTAACTAGAAAGTAAGTGCAATGAATCATTTGCAATCATTCATAGAAATGCAGCATATAAGGCACCAACATTGTTTGTACAATTCTATCAAGCATGAAAGTCAATATTTGTTTTCACTACCTTTCTTCTTTCTTCTTCAGCACAGCGAGCTTTCTTGTAATTTCTTTAAGTAGTCTTGTGGAAAAGTTCTTTCAGGTCCTTGAACAATATTCAAAGCTCTTCTTTGGTTTTGGCTGCCTTTTGTTTTGTCTCGGTTAAGATGATCCGACGCTCCCTCAATAACGGTGTCTAGGCTGTCTAGTCTAGGCTGAACAGAACTTACACATTTTCATTGTGTGTTTTTCTATCCAGGTATGCTTTTAAGGCTTTGGCAGGGTGTTTGAGAGCTTTGTCACGCTGAAAAATGAATGTGTTGCCAATCAGAGGCTCTCCAGATGGTATTGCAAGGTGGTTCAAAATACAACAGTACATTTCTGCCTAAATGATGAATGATGGTCATCAATTTTGACAAAATGCCCAACATCACTGACTGGAGGGCCAAACCATGACAGAGCCTCCACCATGTTTTACAGACATTCACTGTAGTGCCTCCAGTCACATTACCAAATGATAAAATAAATTCAGGAAAAATAGGCACACAAAATAAAACCTGTTAAAATATTTACACAAACATGATGAAAAATGATTTCCACTTTTCAATCATGGTTTGGTTGGTGTTAAGTATCAAAACAATTTGGTTAATTTTTGGAATATTAACCAAAATAATGAACCGAAATACATCCTTTCAACAACATTATAGCTTGTCAGACAGAGAGCTTTGAAAGAAAACGTTTCCCTGTGACAATAAAACAAAGACAGACGCTCAGTGTGAAAACAATACCAACCTCACTGTCAAAGCTGGTAATAATAACGGTTACACTGTTGCAGCTGATACAAACAAGCAAAGTAAAGTAAAGCAGAGAAGGCAAACAAATAAAATGTCAAGTCCAAATTGATGACCAGGAAAGGCGAAGGAACAAGCCTCACTGCAGACTGCAAACTGAGTGTCAAATATAAAAGCATTGTGTTGAATTTTAACAGATGTCATTTTTTGTATGCTTTAATTTGGAAAATGCTCCTCTGGTGCCGGCAAATGGAGCTCTGCTACATTAAACCCCCTCACAAGACAAAGTGATGTGAGGTATTGTGCTGGCTTTGTTCTTTCAAGCAGGCAGGTTTTGCCAGGTATGAATGCAGCAACAATGCCAACCATACACACACACACGCAACTCATTTTGGAGGTATGCACATCCCTAACTGGATTATAGGGCTTGTAAATGGTAAAATGACTGCCAATGAAAGTAATCATAGAAGTCTTTTTCCTAGGTAAAATAGTGATATTTTTAGTATTGCTGCTGACCCTGAATTCTAGACCTTACAATATAGTAAGTTCAAATGTTGCTGGAGCACATGAGCAGCTCTTTATTCGCCGGAGGTCATTTGAGTGTTTTGTGAATTTGGGAAAGGGAAATTTGATTGCGTTATTGGGTTATGTGTGTTGGTCCTTTGGTAGTATGGATTATCGGGCCCATTCTTATGAACCATTTGGGCAACTGTTCGCATCGTTTTGTTCGCATTGTCAGCAGTCTAACCCAGCATGTCCCAGTCTAACGCTATGGTTCTCAGCTGGAAAAGGTTTCAGTGTCTACTCCAGGTTGGTGAGGTGTTGCTGCCCAAAGTGGGGTTAAAGTTTTACAGGGTTACTCATGAGAGAATGCAAAGCAGTAGATTGGATTGGCAGATAGATGGGTGAAGAGTTGATAGTATTGTGGACACTGTACCATTCTATTATGGTGAAGCAGGAAGGCAAAGTCACCTACTGTAACCTACAGTATGATCATTAGCTCTAGATAAAACTGTGAAACTGCAGATAAAATTGGTGGAAATCTACTTCCTCCAAGGTTGTCTGTGCTTTTTATGGGATGAGAAGCTCATTCATTTGGGAACAACTTTCTCCACGTAGAAAGGAGCCAGTCAGAGTGGTTCCAGCTTTTGACCAGGATGCCTTATGGGCACCTCCTAGGTCAAGTGTTGCTACAAGGACTTGGCACACCCTGGGGAGATTAGATTTCTTTTCTGGTGTGGAAATGTCTCACGCCAGACGGAGGTCTAGGCATCTCTTTGATCAGATTTTTGATATTTGCAAAGCAGAAAAGGCAGAATAGTCATCTACAATAAATGGTATATTAGTACCATCTAACCAAAAACAGCCTCTGGCACTAATATGTAGTAACTGAGGTTGAGTTGCAGGTAGCCATTTCAACCTATTACCCAACAATTTCCTCAAATCAAACTCTTGTCATTTTTTTAAAGTTGCTAAAGGTCAATATGAGCTGACCAAACAGGCTACTGACTGTAAGGTTAGAGTAAAATAACTGATTTTACTGAAAATGTTATTTTTTAATGACACCTATTCCTACACTGAATGCAGGGAAGTTTACTGCAAAAAGGAAGAAAAAAAATGTAAGTTTTATTAGGTCCAGTTCTAATGGCTGCTCCAGTGCTCTGAAATCGCAGTGATTCAACCATAAGGGCATGTTTTGAAAGCTTTTTAACCCTCTATACTAATGGTAGGATGAGCACTCAGACATAGCTACCATCTTATGAAATACACAGACAACATACTCCCACTCACTCTGCTCCCAGAGTCTGTGCTCTGCAGAAAAATATCTCCTGCCCCACGCTGCCAGTTTGAACTGCTCCCACTGGGTTTCTGTCTTTGCCATACCGAATGGACAACAGATAGACATTGAGCCTCCTTCCTGCCGCAGGCCTTCCGGCTACTAAACCAAACTGGACAACAACAATAACTCATGCAGCTAATGTAGAAACAGCTTCTCCTGCCTACCAGTAGTAGCAGAATAAATGCTTTTACTGTTATGCTCAATGCCTTCATATGTTTGTAGTCTAGGTGGATGTGAAGCACTCTGCCCTAATACACCTACCCGTACGCCATGGAAAAATACAACAAATATTGAATATAATTACACTACAGTGAACAGACTTTTGTTTAAGCAAAATGAATGAACTTTAAGCACAAAGATCTTTGGTGGTTGAGTAATGCACTACAGTTATTTATTTATTTTTTCTATTGATTTTTTAATTTGTTATATCCATTGTTGGATATAGAGACATAGATATAGAGACACAAAATAGTGTTGATGTCTGAATGTTTCAGCACTGCATTTGTAATTCAGAGCAATAACACATTTAAGTTCTGAATGTTGCTGACAGTGACACAAAGCAATCTGGTGTCATTACATAAAAACAAAATTGTCTTGTTTCCACAAATGCATAATAATAATACTGAGGAATTTTTGCAGGGAGCAGAGAAGACAGGGGCAGGAGGTGGGCAGAACAAAGGGATTTTATTTTATAGACTACTCGATAAGAGCTCAATAAGAGAAACCAAATAATGATAAACATCGATTTAACTGTATTCAGTTGCCCTTGTGACTGCAAACGATCACATCAAACACCCACTTCTAATGAGCATGTAGGTGAGTTATGATGGACTGGGAAGTAAGTTTGATTACAGCATTATTCCTGAAATTGTTTTGTACTAAAAACTGGTTTAAACACTGGTTTAGTAATTTTTGATAAGGACTGTGCATTGTTGTATTAGTTATTATTTTGATCTTAATAATCATATTTGTATTTAATGAGCATAGGACAAAAGGCACAGCTTTACCTATTGACTATTAATATAATTATTCTAATAAGTACAGTATGTGTGAAATTACAACAATGTGAAATTTTACAAAAGAAATTCTCTTTTACAATACAATAAAACTGTCACAACTGAATATCAGGGAGAACAGTTAACGGTTAGACACACACGGTTTGGGTCAGACGTTTATATTCATCATGAGCATGAATATTATGGTAATTTGGGGCTTTTAATGATTTCTTCAAACTGTTCTGTTTCCAGGAGGAAATGATCGTACAGCATACATCTTTAATGACTTTAAGAAACAAAAATTGGGTGCACAAGTCTAAGCTTATTTTGGATTTCCTCTAATCTAAAGAGAATCATACATATAGGCTAAAATGTGCACATGCTTGCTGTGCTTAACAGCATCCTTATATTAAAAAATGTCTCACTTTTACTCCTCCAAACATTGGCGAAATAGCTAAATCCAGGTTTGTGCATGTGTGAAGCTGCAAATTTCAATCAAACTTTAAGGCGTCTATTTTGGAGCAGGCACTTCTTTCTTGGTAGGCAGTCTACTCGACCTGTTAGTGGACAGTGATGCTGGTGCTCCAGCAGTTTCTGGCTCCGGGCAGTTTGAGCCTTGGTGGTTCAAGAGTTCTTCTGAAAATTTTTAACCAATTTCATCTCAGGGTGACAGTTTGGGTCTTCATTCAGACATTAGCTGGTGACACATCTGCATAATTTGTACTTATGCACAATTGTTTGAAATGATGATCTTGGAATCTGCATTTGTTTAGAAATGGCTTCCAGAGACCTTCCCATCTTATGTACTTTAAATCTATAATTCTCCTTCATAGATTGTCACTAAGCTCCTTGACCCTTCCCATTGTTAGATTACTGATCAGATTAGCACTAGCGAACACATTCTTTTTTATATGCTGGCAAAAATCCTACTACTACTAGTTGTATTCATTCATGATTACTGTCCAGAAGCTAACAGCCCCGTGTCTTTTTAAAGTTCAGAGACCTTGTAGAACCTTTTGCACTAAAAGATATAAGTGACTGTTTATGTACACAGTGCACAATCATTTCCTCAAAACAGTTCAAATAAATCATTAAAACCTCAAACAAACAAGACATTCATGCCCATGATTGAAAACACCAATGCCTGTGAGTTTATGTAAACTTTTGACAATAACTGTACTTTTGTCTCTAAACCTTAACATAATAAAGTGGAATTTTTTTTTTATAGTTGTTTCTATAGTGCTTTACTCTAACTTATTCTGGATAAGACTACCTTAATTTAAACATGATTAGTCCTTCTATTGTCAATCTGTTGACTAGATTATAGACGTGGTGTGCTGCAGAGGTTAAGCTGAGTGCTACATGTGCAGGAAACTACAATGTAATTACTGAGATGACTGTAAGCATTCTAGAGACCTGCTTTAGCTCACGACGCAGCTGACAATAAACAAGCTCAGCAACTAAATATGACTTGTCATGCCTTTGTAGGCAAATCTGCAACACAAAGCAGTAGCCTACACAAACTGATTACAGACAGTAAAGATACTGCATAAAATATAATATGTGACTTAAAGACAATCTCTTTTTGTAGTGTGAATCATTTTTGAAAACCTATAGGACAGAAAGGGAAGTGTTAAATGATGTATTATATGTTCAACATTGATCGTGTGTGGGAAACATTTAAAATATTAAACTGAAAACATGCAGATGGTGAAGCACAGTTTGGTCTACTTACTTCTGCTCCTATGGACTCTGTGAGCCTGTGTGCTGCAGTATAGCTATGCTTCAAGAGTCTGTTTTTGTTGTCAGCAGGATTTTTTTCACTCCTACATAATTCATAACTCTGTCCTTCACTTTCATATAGTTCTACTTGAATGCAAGTCAACCCCCTTTCACACAGACATAAAAATAGAATTTCGTTTTGAACATCCATTTCCTGGCACAGTAAACCACCTCTCTTACACTGGAGTGGAAAACTGAAATCTTTCTGTGGCAAAGATTGGATCAAAATGGAGGTTTGTACAATGTACTGTGTAACAAAATGATAATCGGAGTTTTAAATATGACATGTAAACAGTTTTTCAGTGGGTTCAAAGCTTGATAATAGCTCAGAGTGTAGACTAGTTACGGATTAATTCTGCTGGCAGCAGTCAGTGTTGAGTAAGTCTTGCTCATTTTGCACAAGTTAGTTAAAAGTAAAGGTATCACAAATAAAAAATGATCAAGCATATGCCTTTTCATTTCTTGTTTTTTCTACTTTGTTTTAAATAAGCTGCTCAGAGTTATTATTTCCCACCTTCTACCCTCTACAGAGCCCTCAGCTGCTCCTTCCTAGTTTGTTAAGGTCCAAAACTTAGAACACGAATGGTTCTTCAGTACTCAAGTTTAAGAAACTGTTTGTTATATGAGAAAATTTGGTTCCCTTCGCTATTTTTGGAAAGGTTATCTCGCCATAGCAAATCACATGGAGGCATGAGCAGGACAACCTGCTGAACTTTAAACCAGTCATCAGAATGGGGAAGAACATTGATTTAAGTGACTTTGAATTGAATGGGTTCTTGATGCCAGATGGAGTGGCCTGAGAATTTCTAAATACTGGAATTATTCCTGTGCAGATATCTCTAAGATTTACAGAAAACTGCACAAAAAACCCCCCAAAAAACCAAAAACAAAACAAAACAAAGAAATATACATTGAGCAATAGTTCTCTGGACACAAGTTCTCCATAGATGTATGTTGAGAGATAGCTGCAAGAGTGAAACAGAAGGTTTGCAAGCTGGTAGAGAAACCTGTCACGATGTATGGTTTGGAGAGTGGCACTAACAAAAAGACAGGAGGCAGCACTGGAGGTGGCAAAACTGAAGAGTTTCATTTGGAGTGACTAGACTTGACAAGACTGCAAATATTGGAGGGACAGTGTAGGTTAAGTGGTTTGGAGACCAGGTTAGAGATGCAAGGCTGAGATGGTTTGAACATGTGCAAAGAAGGTACAGTCGATCTATTGGACAAGGATATGGTATTATAAAATGCTTTTCTACTCTTCTTGAGCACTCCAAGTGCTTCATACAACATGCCTCATTCACCCATTCATATGAGTACTTTTTAAGTACTAGAAAAAGTACTTTGAACCTAGTGCTTTCCATCTAACATTCACACTCCGACAGAGTATTTTACCCAAGTATACTTTCCAATGCAGACTGGAGCAACAAAGAATCGAACCACCAATTAATAGGTGACCTGCTCTACCTCTTGAGCTAAATCCAGCCTGTTGCTGAAAAAGAAGCTGCCAGGCTGGAGGAAAAAAGGAAGACTACAGCGGATGGTCATGGTTGTAGTGAAGGCAAATTGAGGCAGGTGATCCCCTGTGGCAACCCTTAAGGGAGCAGCTGAAGGAAGAAGAATAAGACAACCAAGGTAAGTTCAAGCTGATTGTGGAGGTGTAATAGTGTGTTAGATATTTTCTTTTAGCAGCAGCTAAGCATTGTTTAAATGCCACAGTCTGCTGGATACCTGAGTAATAGTTGCTTTAAAAAAGGACTTTGTCCTTTCTTGAAATAATCTAATAATATTTGTCACTTTTGTAAGGGAGAGTCTTATCTGACCTTTGTTTAACATGGAAACCAGTCATAATGACGTCAGTCAACGATCCAAGTTTTGACACCATGCCATGACCATTTTTAACCTAAGAGATGATGTCACATGTTTCAAACATGTTTGTTAGGTGAGCTCTGAGTACTCATGATGGGCAGCACCTTTGCAAAAGGTTTGAATCACGGATGCATCGGGCCTCACCTGGTACTAGCAAGGCAAGATGTACCTAAAGAATTGTGTGGTGACTGCTTTAGAATTAGCTTTAGAATAAAGACATGAAAGTGGTATTCACGAATTGGCATTGGTATCGAAAGAAAAAAGAGAAAACAGATTTTCCCAAATGACTAACTGCTTCTTAAACCACTTCAAAGCTTTTTTTGTGGTCTGCTATTGAAGAGACAGATTTATATTTTAAGACTTCAAAACTTTTGAAAGGAAAACTGTCTCATTTTCAGTGATATTTATCTTATGCCATATGGGATCCACAGTCAGGGCAAAGGTTTTATTTCGAATCGTGCTAACTCAGTCATTGTATGGGATGTGTCTCCAGAATAGGTCAAATCATGTTGCTATTAATATTTCAAACATGCTAAATGGAAAAAGATGTTCATATGGTTGCAGTGTCCAAATAGCTATCCCTTTTTCTAATAAGATGATATATATGAAAGACAATTTCCCACATCAGATTGGGTAGATGGCCCTATCTATTACGTGTTGAGCCATTTATCTTACCAGCATTGATGAATTCATTATGGTGACAGTTCTTGTCGCCATAATGAAATGTCACCCAAAAATTGGGTGGTTGAAATGGAGATTACGGATCTCTACCCCAATTATTGTAAAAATTCACTTGTTGGGAGATCCATCTTTCTCTTGTAGGCTCATATTACTCAGCATGCTATTGTGTCTGCCATTGCTGAAGGTCTCTTTGACATCTAAATGAGTTTACAGCACTCCCCTCTTCAGCACACATTTTTCTTTAATTGTGCCCTTGTACACAAATAGGACACTTCAGTTTAAGCTTACTATAAACAGACATGTTTCCTGAGTACCAATTAAGATTTTATCACAGCACATTATCAGGTCAGAATAGCTTTTAGTCGTAAATATCAGATTTTTAGACTTAGGCATTACTCGACTTTAGTTTATTAATACTATTAGCATTATGCTATGACAACTCTTCCTAAGAGCAGCAGCTTGAGAAAAATGTGCCCTTAATGGGATATGATCATAAGTGGCTCCCAAGTAATCAAAGAAAATGTTGAGTAACAATATTTCCAATTTGGGCAAGGCAAAAACAAAAGTCATTTAGCAACACAATTCATTGTGCGTCACTTACAAGACAAACTGTAGACACCCCAAACACAGTGTTCCTTTACAAGCTCCTTTCACTCCCAATTGCCCAAAGCTGTGAAAGTTTTGATGGGATGCGTGCCGCCGGATTATCGTGCCTACATTCCCCTCCGGGCTTTCATTGTAGGTCTGTGACATGGGCACAGGCATTTAGTGAGACTCCCGAGTGTCACTGGCAGCACAGCAGGACACTGTAAAGCTCCAGAAAACACCATCTATCATTGTCATAAGACCAATCATCCACAACAGCAAGGCCTTTCTTTCAGCAAGAACCATGACACCCATTAACTGCTCTCACTGACCCCTTTATAGCTCAGATTTTTTTTCTTTTATCTTCTTTTCTTCCGTGGTAAATATAATTTAATTCTGTCTAGATACTATATTTGTTAAAACCAGCTTTTGATGAAAATGTTTATAATCTCAGGGCAGAGTTTACGTTAGGTGGTAATTGCCTGCTAGATATCAGGCTGTACTTGTGCACTTTATGATCCAGATAAAAGTCGGGTCAGTTGAAATCACAGTTGTTTGATCATCCTGCTTTGTTCCCGAGCAGATGAGAGATTGCGTCCATGATAAGAGTTATGAGATACTGGATCTTCAATATTTGCCAACAATTGAAGGCCCTACACTAATGAACTTTATGTCAAAATCCTAAAAGGAAATAGAAACCATTTGAAAGAAAGATCATTTCTGTCATAGAGAGGAAGATATTTGCAGTTTATGAACAATTAGAAAGACTGAAATATCTTTGCCACTAGAATTTTGTGTATGCATGTGTGAGTATGTTCTAGCCCCAGATGTACACTTGTAGAAAGAAATACATACAAGGAGAAACGGGCAAGCTTTTAAAAAGTTTGTCAATGTGCCAATTTTATATATGATATATGTTATTTTCTTACTACAGCTGTTCAATTTTTATTCTGTTCTTTAAGCTAATAAGCTGAAGCTGAATTTTTCAATGTCTGGTTATTTACACTGAAAATGTTTGGCAATGAAAAAAACAAAAAACTGAGTCAAGTTAAAATTCACTCGTTGAAGTGCCTAGTGAGCCAGGAAGTTAATTTCAAGCCATGCTACCAGTACACAAATGAAATGGAGTTTATTTTGGTCAGTTTAAAAGTTTTCATGAGCCTATATTCCTTGCACGCTTGTATTTCACTTTACACAGCCTGCAGCCCAACCATAAAATCCACCTACAAAATGTAAAATTACTGGTCAATCAAAACTGCACATCCTCAATCTCAGAGCACTCATGGTTCTTACAAGACATCACAATTCTTATAGTGCATGCATAGCTCTCTGCCCACGCTGCTCCCACATTCCCGGAGCTTGTTAATGCAGGATCCCAACAAGGAGTCCTTTTCTCTCTGTGCAGATTATGAAACAGGATGTAAGCTCATTCGGTTTGATGGAGCTTGCTGCTTTGGCTTATGAAGGGAGATACTGCCTTGGTCAGCCTTTGTGCAAATATGAACACTGGCTGTACACATCTGGAATAATCCACCTGCACACGTGGTTCATTTCAGGGCATGCAGCTGTGTTTCAGATGACCCATGTCAAAACGGCTAACGGGCAAGGACATGCATGACTTTCTTCAGTTATCCAATCAGAAAACAGTCAGTGCCATGATTTTTGTTAGCCGTTTGATTGATTTACTGGCATCAGTTTGAACTTCACTTAAAAAAAAAAATTTTCTTTCTATTTTCTTTCTATTTTCACTTTGTTATGGACGCAGCAGGGCCTCTCCCTCATTCTACCAAACACCACTAGCCTGGCTATGTGCCAGACTGTTATACCTGCTAATGTGATAGCTACACAATGGCCTGTTTATCTGAAAGTCATTGAATTACTGGAAACCAAAGCTACTTTTCTCAATTAGATGCCAGCAGTATATTTCATTGTTCCATTGTTTTTTGCATCACCACTTTTTTTACCAACATACTAAGCATATGGAAACTAAGAAGACCAGCTGCTGTAATTTTGAAAGCAAACCATTCTATCATTCTTGCTAGGATTTCATTTTTTTGTGGGATTTTTGTTTAAAAGAAAGTTTTTTAAAGCAATTCTATTGCTGCAAAGGTTTAATATTATCAGCTACAGGTCTTTTGTTTAAACAGTTAAGTCCTTAAGTATCTGGACATTGTCACGGTTTTTGTATTTTTGCCAATTAATATGTTAAATGCAGAACTTTTGCTTCAATTCAAGAACATAACAAAAGTATTTCATTGAACCTTTAGGATTTGTGGACATACTTAGAAAGATAACAACTTTAGGAAAGACCAAATCCACAATCTTGTACATTCTTGAAAAGAAGGAATACAATATCCTGCTCAGCAACACCAAAGGTTTGAAAGCTTGCAGAAGACAACAAAATCAGAGATGATTGCAGAATTGTTTCCATGGGGTTAAGAAAAATGACTTCACAACATCTAACCAAGTCAAAAACACTCTTGATGAAGCAGCTCTATCACTGCCAAGGACTAAAGTCAACAGCTATAAGAGTCTGCTCAGTTCTAGAATTTATTTCTTTTTTTTGACAGATGAAACCACGATTAACTTGTATCAGAACGATGGGAAGAGAAAAGCATTAAAAGGAAAGGGGCTCATGATCTGAAGCATGCCAGTGGAACTGGGTCACTAGTGTTTATTGATCATGTGACTGCTGATAGAAGCAGCAGGATAAATTTTGAAGTGTACAGGGCTATACTCTATGCCCAGATTCAAGCAAACGCGGCAAAACTGATGAGATAGAGATTCCCAGTGCAAATGGATTATTTATTTATTTATTTAACCTTTTTAACCTTTTATAAAGGTAGCCCCATACAGACTCAATGTCACATTTACAAGAGAGGCCCTTTCAGGTAATTACTCAAAGCATACTGCAAAAAAGTTTCAAGGGTTTCTCAAGGCAACGAATTGAGATATTATTATCAAACCATTAGTGCATGCTGTTCAGTTACTGAGAGCAAAACTGAATTCAAAGAAACTCACAAACAAACAGCAGCTAAAGGGGGCTACATTAAAAAAACAAAACAAAAACAAAAACCAGTGGTGTTTCTGAATACATGCAGTAACTTCCACCACATAATGTATCAGTTTTTTTTAATTTTTTATATATAGCAAAGATCATAGCCTTTCATGATTGGTTTCACAACACAAAGAAACAATATTCTTTAGCTGATGAGATATTTGCCCACAAAGCTTTCATTAGAGATAAGTCCAACAGGTAGCAATAACTTTGTTTTAACTGTATTTTATGGTTAATTTTATTACATGAATAAAGTGCATTACTGAGTCTTAGGGCAGCTATATACTCTAAAGCTCCAGGGACAATTGTACGATAAAGAAGAGCTTTATTACTTGACCAACATATTTTGGCCTGTCGACTTTATCAGGGTCATCGAGAGCTACAGTATATTGCAGACAGTGCTTTAAATACAGTACATGTTTGAGTAAAGAAAATTAAAAAATCCCAATGAGAAAAATTTGATGCAAACAAAAATATGCATCCGATATTCGTATCCACAAAACTGATAAAGTGTGTGATTTAACAGAAAATAAGCCGAAACCCCCGAAAAAGAAATTTGAACCCCAAATTGTTTGGACCGAGTATATTTTATATTTCACAAACTGACCACCAGCAAGGATGGGTGGTCGTGTGATATAAGGGTGAACAAATACAAATAAAGTCGTAAATATAGAAAACTTGTTTTACACCATCCACCGATGGAGATGTAACTTCTCTTCTGGTAGCTGTAGGCTCACCAGGAAGTTAATATTAAAAATGGTAATGAGACGTTTAAACCTTTGAATCGTACGCAATTCTGGAGAAGACAGCTGTAACGCCCCAAGCTGCAGAAAAACTACTCTTGTGGTGTCCTTTCCACAGATTTTGCTGTAAGGGTCTGTGTTGAACTGCAGAGCGGGAAAACATCCTCCAGCCTAACAGTCATAAACAGGATTGATGTCCACAACCAAGGCGTTTGACTTTATCCAGTCGAGCTTGAGAGAGATCATTCAGCTTCATTGAGCTGTACTGTGGTTTTGATAGAATCTTTTTCCCCCCATAATATTTTCTTTGCCTGTTGCAAGCCATTATCGCAGGGCGCCATGCAATGTGAGGATTAGAAGTTTCTTTTATATTATTAGTTAAAAACTAAAGTTCCTTTAAGTCCATAAAAATTTAAAATTTACCTCAGACAGACTATGACAATCCGTTCACTATGTGTGTTTGCAAAAAAAAAAAAAAAAAAAATATTTTTTTTTTTGTTTTGTTTAAAAAAAAAAAAAAAAAAAGAATCTATGCAAGCCGAAATATTAAACAAATCCTTAAACTGAAAATATCTGTTTATTTTTTTGTTCTTTTGTTTGTTGTTTGTTATGTTGTTCAACAACAAAGATAGCATAAATCTGCTTCCCGCTAGCATTCACATAAAATTGTAATGATGCTTACATTAATGGGGCTTTAAAAGAGATTTGAATGCATCCCAGCATTTATTAAACCACTTTAGAATTTGTCTAGCAGTGTGAAGGGAGGTATTAGCATCAAACAATATTGGGCCATAATGAGGGAATACTGTTTGGACCATAGGATACATCTGGTCCTATAAAATAGCCTCATATTCCTTGGTAGCTACTCATAATGCACTGCAATCATGGGACCTATTGTCTCATGAGCTGGCTGTCTATACTATTACAGGACCCCTGCCATCATGTTAAACAGTCTGCAACAGTCATTGCATTTTGAATGCAGTCTTTTATTTTCTCCAGACTGAAGCTCATTTAGACTTAGAGACACGACCAAAAGAAAATCATTTTACTGTTTTTCAGTTGTTCAGAGGTTTTGTGTGTGTGTGTGTGTTTTAGTTCTGCTTGCTTTGTTAAAACATATTTAATATAACAGCATAGTAATTTTCACTGTAGCACTTATTACTCCTGCAGTTGTATGTCTGTGAGTATGTAAAACTAAATTTCAAAACAAATATTTACTTAAATTATTTTATATGTGAACAAAGCCTAACGAGATGTAAAATGTAAATCAGCTTTAATTTGTTATTAATGTGAGTCATGATTTTATTTATAATTCTCTATTTATTTTTAGGTGAGTACAATATTTGTAGGTTTCTAAAATTAAAACCCAAATACTGAGTATCTAAAAACATTAAAATAAAAAACATTACCTGCTTTTTAATGCCAAAATGACATCATTCAGTTTGATCATATTTTAATCATGTAGATTAATATCATTTCTTATGAAGCTGACAAAGGATGCATATTAAAATATTTTGCAGACCAAAAAACTGCATGTCCATTGATTGATGCTCATTTATCAAAAGTAATGATGCATTAAGTATTGAAAAATATTAAGAGAGTATTACATTATTCCACTCAAGGCAATAAAAAATGAGTCAGTCTATTTTTTTTTTAATATAAATGTCCTGTTTGTTGTATAACTTTACAGATCTTATACCTGCAGGTGGCTAGAAAGAGTCCTAAATGACATGTTTTAATCTAAAATTCATTTCTGCACAATGAATATGTTTGGTGTTTAAGCTGAGGCAGAGTTCCAGTTGATTTTCATCTTTATCATCAGCGTTTATGCAGTGCAAATTATAATGTGCAGCCTGAGCCTGGCTCATTTTCCCCGTTGCAGGCCAAACTGTGCTACTGGGGTGTGCAAATCAGCCTGTGGCATAATCTGTGGTAAAATCGACACAAGTTCTACACTCAGACTCCTCCTAGCATACGGTCATCCCAAGAAACTTGCTGCATATATTCAAAACGGATTCAGGACAGTCAAAAAATAAGAAAATAAGAGATCTAAACCATTTATCCTAAAAATTTCTTTTGAAATAATTGAATAAATGAGTCTTAAGTGTATAATTAAAGATTTTTTTGCATTGCTTCATTTGTACTTGTCATAAGAAAACGATGTAACTTTTTAAACAAACTTTTACTGACTCACTAATGTACCAAATGAGCTCTGATACTTTTCAAATTAGATTCAAGCTTAAGTATTTTATATGCTAGCGAAGGCGCAAAAATTACAAGACATGAAGAAAGTGAAGTAAAACACCAGAGGGATAAAAAGTGACAAACCCTCTATTATACAACTGTCAAGGGGCTATTTTTTTTTTTTTTTTTTTAATAAAAGTGGTTAGTTGATAATGGACCTTTAATCTGCAGTGTTTGCCAGAAACTTTGCACTTTACATGTTTCACACAGCCTATGAAGTGTTCACTCATACTGACTCATCATCTGTTTTTCTACACATTTTTCTCTGGTATTACTTAGTTTTAATCCCCCACAGGACTTGAACAATGGAAACTAAGTTGTTTTCTTTTTATATTTTATTTCCATTTGTGTTTGGGTGAATAGATCCAGCAGAATGCAAGACTGAAAAGCTATCTTCTTCTTCATCATTATCTTACTATCAGTATATATATGTAACATTCAATGTAAATCACAGAAAAGGCAATAAAAGAGAATCATTTGGAGCAACTGGACTAGCAAATCTGAGAAGACTGCCAATCATTGGCAATCTTAATGACTAAAGTGACAAATAGATAAATGTTGGGTTTTGGGTTTGAATTTCCGATATTTAATATATAAAAAATTAGTGGACAAACAAACAAAAACAAAAAAACAACCTAAAAGTCTTACATCATACTTTTTTTTCTTAAATATTTCCATTGCCTCAGTGCCTTGTTTTTGGCAAGTTTAGTAAATGACACGAGTAAGTAAATTCATTTATCATATCTTCTTATGTGCAGATTCACATCCTGCAAGACAAAATCATGTCACAAACTATTGTAGTAAACTAGCACTTAAATTAAGCAGTATACTAATTAATTAATAGTTAACATGACCATGATGATGATGTTAAAATAATAAAAAGGAGGTCCATGTAAAGATAGAAGAATGCTAGATGCCTCCCCACATACCTAAAGAAATTTAAACCCTACATTAATATATATTGGAAACAGCATAGAGCACATTAATATAAATTGCTATTTTCTATATGGATCAGTTTTACTGGTCAAATGTCATTAGTGTACCACGAGTTTACGAACGTTACTGCAGCATTTCACGCTACATGAAATGAGGCTGTTTCTGAAAAGCGATTTGAGTAACTGAAAATAGTAAAAAGTAAGCACTGCTCTGCATGCATGACAGCTGTGTGAGCTGCAACGAGCATTTTAGAAATACTAAGTTCATGACTCCCATACTAAAAATCCACTCTCTAAAGATTTTATATTTATATTTAAATGCTGTCTTTTAGGTTTGAAATTTTTTTACACAAAACTAAGCCGCTGGTGGAAAATCCAACTGTTTCCGATGTAAATTATATTTTCTTCTGTTTCTTTTTGCATAGCTCCTGACATTTTAAAATACTATGGCTAATTAATATCAGAATCTGCCTTAAAAGCAACAAGATTTGTTATATGTGGGATGTAACTACCTTTAAATGCCATCCTGGAGCAGAATGGTCTCACAGCAGAATGTATAATAACGCTTTACAATAAAGAATATATTTGAATCTATTTACCGAATCTTTCCTATTGTAGTTTTTTTTTGTTTTTGTTGGTGTTTTTTTTTCAGTGCCAAGGAAACTTGACAGATGAGATGATGATATGACTATACAAAATTTAGTGCAGTTATTAACTTACAGGTTTTTTTGCAGTTTTGCTACTACAGACTTTTTTTTATTAATTTGGTAAAATATCATTGTTGATCTTGGATCAGTTATTATGCCAGAAGCTTATAAAGGTTAATCTTAGCTAATATCGCTGAAGTGACTTGGAGACATCTTTACCACACAAAGGTGCATGAGTATTAAGAGATATAACATATTTATACAGTGGACAGGTGGACACGACTGAAGAGAATCAGTCAAATTTAGCAAAAGTAAACTAAACCTTTGAGCATGATTTATGTCTACAATGGTCTCTGGATTTATTGCACATATTATACAAAATATACTTTTGTGTGTTTGCTTTCCTTTTAGTTTTGATAGGCAGTTGTTTCATGACATCTTTTGCCAATCTTAATTATGAATTTAACAAAAAATTACTTTTAACTAGCATGTTTGCAAATTTTGTAAAATTCCTGTTGTGAATTCTTTTACTTTATGACGATTATCATATGTCGTGGAGAGCAGAACAAAGCACACTGGAACTGGGCCGTATTACCATTAACTTATTTTTTCGTCACTGTGGGCACTTAAGAATGGGAAACATTTTCCCTTGAGCTTACACTGTTTTTTGACAAAAGAGTAGTATATTTGTATACTTGTATACACTAAAGCAAAAAAAGCTCTGAGCAGAATTATGCTATCAACTCAGCAGGAATTCAAAGCATTAATATAATGAGGAGAAAAGGCCACTTTAATGACTGCCTAGTTGTATTGAAGATTTGAAATGAATGTAATTCTAAACCTAAAACATTACTTTTTATGACACAAATCCATCCTTTCTTGAGTGTTTATCTGTAGTGAAATAATGCACATATTTGCCATGTATGCAGCTGTATGCCAAAGGTGTTTTCTCTATCTGTGTTTGGAAATGTCACACACAAACACAGATTCCAATTTTTCAAGCATTATTTACTGAAGACACCATGCCTATTTCTTGAATTAAAAAAACAAAAACAAAGGGAACCTATTGTTCCTGTTCTGACTCTGCTTTTATCCTCCTTCAACAGGTATTATCTGTTTACAGCTCCCACTCTGGGGACCCAGTAAATATTGCTACTTTAGCACTCTGCAGCCTCTGAGCTGTTCAACACGCTTCAGTTTTCAATGGATAAAAGCTAAATGTGTTTATCTCCTCTCTGCCACTGGAACTCTAGGAATGAATTTTAAACAAGGAACACAAACCAGCTAGCTACACCACAACATTAACACAACCGCATGTAGAGTCAAGTGGCCAAATCATTACATTCTGCCCACAACTGGAGATGGGTTAGCTTATATTAAAAATTAATGTCCCAATATGCCCGCAGGGCCATTGTTGCTAACCTTGGTCCAGATACAGGATGCACTGTGTCCTCGGGGAAGGACCCGTGCCACCTGGAGTTACTTGGCTGACCTAAATCCTGGGCAACACTGATAGTGCCTGCTGTGACTCACCTTCTGTCTTTGGGTCTAAGGATATAGCAGACAGTCTACCTGCTCTTTTGTGTGCTCTGAATTCTTGTATGCCATCAATTCCAGTTATAATATCAAAAATAATAAGAGAGTGATCTAGACTTTTACTCCTAGAAATCAGTTATGTAAATATCAAATGTCTCCACAAACAAACACAACTTATGATTATTTTTATGTTGATGACCAACTAAGGTTGAGGCTAGTTTTCCATA
>VUQR01015645.1:66201-83273 GCA_015108515.1 Hemichromis elongatus | reverse complement strand
TGTTTTACAAGACAGACGCCAATTATCAGCGCCGGAGAAAACAAACGAGAAAGCATGGCGGCGGAAACTAGAGACGGAGCGAGTCAATGGACAGAAACTGAAGTTTTGGACTTGATTAGCACACGGGGAGACAATTCTATTCAAGCTAAACTTTTAGGGTCGTATCGTAACCGGGCTGTGTTCGCCATTTTTACTTCCGTAAACAGAGCGCGTCGTGTGTAACGTCTACTTTTGCGCATGCGGGCCGCTTTCAGGGCCGTGAACGTTAAAACTAGAGTGCGCTTGCTGTCACATTTTATTTGTAGTGTGAACAACCACACAGAAAAAATCGGATTTGATCAAAAAATCGGAATTGAGCATTAAGACCTGCAGTGTGAACGTAGCCTAAGAAACATTTAAGTTTCAAGACCAAACACCCCTCTGAACTTCTCAGTCAAGGAAAGTGATGATAGTATCAACACTCTAGTTGGAGTCATCTAGCAAGTGAATGCTAATGTAAGGTTTTCTATAAACTATATATCAGGCCTAGAATATTACTCATAATTATACAAGTTTCTTTTGAAATTATTTTTTAGAAATTTCACAGAAACATATGTAATAATCAAAATAAGAGCCCACTACAGAACCACTATATAGAACCACTGTATAACACCCAAAGCAAACTGGAAGCCTTTCTGGATGGATTTTAAGACGTGTCACCAGGATAAATATAAAAATCCTATATAAGAAAGAAACACAAGAAATAATAAGTTATACTAAACACCAACAGTAAAACTAACTATAAGTAAAGTCGCTGTAATTTTATTTTAGTGAACTTGTTTTTGTGTTAAACTGTTATTACTGATCCGAAAGTTTCACTGTGTGTAAATTCTGGAAGATGCAAGTTTGGTGTTGTGAATAGTAAAACATTTCCTTTAATGAGAATGTGAGAAATGATGTTAACAACACATAGCCACTAATACTGCTTACTGTTCAACAAAATGAAAGGAACGCCAGGGCTTTAAGATATTTGGCTAGCTCCATATCAGGCCATTTTTGGCTAATATGGTGCTAATGGAGCCCTTTTCCCTCCAAAACACCTTTCCAGTGGGCGGAGCTTCAGGAAAAAGCATAATGACTTTCTTTCATTTCAACATGATTAACTCTAAAAGACTTAACATCCTTCATGAATATGAAAAAAAATATGAAAAGCACAAGACTAAATTGTATTTAGAAGAGTTATTTAAATTTTGAAACTGCCTGATTGCAGGATTTTTTTTTTCTTCTGTATTCTTTAACTGGTTTGTAAAGAGTTTATGCCATTTAGACCCACCCTACAACTCAGCACCAAATGTGTCTTGGAGGACACATGCATATGTCTGTCATGAGTAGAAAGAGGGGTAATGTGTTGGCCAAACCACATTGCTGGCCCACAGATGGGAATTTAGGAGCTAATTGTTCCAGCATTTTACTTACTCTTGTTACATCTCTCTGTGATGTTCCATATTTCTTCTTTTACAGAGAATTCAATGATTTTTAGCAAAACTGCAATATACAACAATTAAGAAACAAAGATAGATTAAGAAGCCAACATATGTGTAATAGGTACGGAATTATTCCTGCATAACATATACAATTTATTTTTAAGCTCAGTGAGATTTGAGTGCGGAGTGTCGATATAATATTTAGGTATGCATTTTCTTTTAATTTCTAGTGGCCTTTCTATGCCAGGTTCTAACAATTTCATCCAGCTTTCACGGTGAAGGAAGACTTACCACAATGCCAAGGCCAAAGAGATCAACTGTTTAATTGTGGTGGCCCACCTGATTTATTACTAGTCTACTTAGGTTGTGCAAGAGTAAGGCAGTGAATTAGTGAAGCAAGGATTTCCATGCTGAGTTCTCCGATTTATCTTTGAACTGAGGCCTCTTTTCCCCAATCACTCATCTTCATAGATTTAAATGTGACACTGAAAGCTTAGAGAAAACACATTGGAAGTAAGGGAGGATCCTTACTCAAAGAGCCAGTGTTCTCACGAAGATCAGGATGGGAATGAGAGGCACAGTGCTTCTGCTCCTTTTCCCAGAGCGTCTCCTTCCCCTACAAACCAAGTCTACTGCCAAAAGAAGTTCAAGGTGGTCTGCAGCCTGCCTTTGATCTTCACCATCCAGGGTCCCTTGGACAGATCAGTCAGCGTAATCACTTGTGTTTCAAAGTGCTTAGGGGAAACAGTAGTGCTCCATTTTCCTTTCATAGCATGACCTCAGCAGTGGCAACCATATCCATGTGGTGACACAGACCTCAGTCCAAATAGCCTCCTCTGTTGTCCCTATCTCACTGAAAAGGCAGCAGATAAACGCAAGAGACAAGCTGCTGGGTAAACCACACACAAACAATCAGCGAAAAGAGAGAGGCTTGGTGGTGCCCACCTCCAGTGAACACTATTTCAATTCAAGTGGGGAAGACTGTTGGCAAGTAGCATTATGGCATAGGACCCATGCAAACCTTGCCAAGCAACATGTATTTAGAACTGAATCTTCTAGTTTATATCATAGAAAATCCACCGATCCACTGGTGAAACTGTGTAGTAAATGTAAAACCTGCATTTGCATGAATGGTCAAGTTTTCTTCTAATGTAAAGTCTTAGTGCTTCATAACAGCTCACCTTCGCTCTTTGGAGTGAGAAATTCGTGTTTGACTTGGATAAACTTGTGATGGATTTATAGCCAGCTTCTATGAACAAGTGCTGAAGCAACAACCAGAGAGATTTGGTTCATCAGGATTGCAGGACGGGAAACATTCTTGCCTTTTACTTACAATTCTGAGAAACTCTTGACACATTTTTTTCTTATCACAAGGTAACAATTTTATTGCTCCGTTAAACAGCATGGGATAACTTGCATTCTTTCTTGGCACACTTTCTGTGTCATGCAAGACTGTATTTAGCCACCAGGGAAGATAGACGGGCTTGATTTATATTTTCATTCTTAAAGACTGTAGTAGAGCTCCTCTTTAATCCTCATTTTCCATGTAAAGTGTTAAGACACAAGCTTGTCTCTGTTAGATCAGTCATGTGATATGGTTTTGTTCCATTAAAATCCCTTCAAATTGTGGTTATTTAGACCTCTTAGGCCTATTTCCCTGTAATAGTTGCCACATGTGTTGAAAGCGATATCAATCTCATAGAGCAAAATACTAACCAAAAGCGATTAAGAAACAGTTTTAAATAACAAAATTACTTCTTGTAAAACTTCATTTTTCCATAACCCGCATTCAGTTACTACCTTCACCTGGAGGCCTGGCAGTAAAGTAGTCAAGGTCTTTTTTTCTTTTTCACAAACATCAGAAATTATTCAGGATTGAGTGTCAGTGATGAAGTGATTACGTATGAACTGCCAATTAAAACCTGTAAATGTTTTCTAATTATGTGGATTTTCTTCAACATAAAAAAACCTAAACTTGTAACAAAAAAAAAATCCTCGTATTTATACTATAACTCAAACTGAAGGTCAGACTGACAGTGAACAGCCTGCGTAGAATATGAAAAAATGTATTCACCTTAATGTGGCTTATCTCTAGCAAAAATGGTAGTTTACATGCCACAGATTAGCACTCATAAACACTATTTATTAGACAGCTCAGCAAGAAACTCCCAAGGTTTTGTTTTTTTTTGCCAACAGATTATGCTATGATTTATTTGGTGTGAAACAACTGTGATAATGTGGCCATGACAAGTTGCTAACAAAATAAGTGGAAGATTTAGGTTCGGTGAAAATAAACAGAGAGAGATTATTATGCATTAGTGAAGCATATTCTTTTATAAAACAGCATATTCTATCACTTCATCACCAGCTGGGATTTTCCAACACTAGCTTTTCCTTTGTCTCTTAATTCATGGTTGTCACGTTTCGTTTCTCATTGAAAACTTTTTAAACCGGCGACTTCGTAAGTCTTCAGTAATGAGTTATCAGTATTATCTTAAAAACAAAGGTAGATTGCTCACAAGAGTCAGAAATGGTTATCTGAATCTCAAAATTTCAAAATGTCTTATTTGCCCTATTTTGATAGAGATGATTAATATTCAGGAAATTGTTTTGGAATGCTAGAACATCAACTAAATGGTCTTGTGTTCAATACACAAGCACACTTTAGGTCTAGAAGTGCTTGCTTTCTATACCAAACACTCTCAACGTCAAAGCTATAAGAGGAAGTGCCCTTTAGGCCTTCCCTTTTCGCTTTCTTGTTTAGTTAGACCCACTAAAGTCTGTACTCTGTCATCTAACTGCTGTTCCAAATTTTGACTCAGAGCAGGGACTCCGAAAGTGAGCCAGGCTGAAATATTATCCGCAAATGCACGCATTCACATGGAGTGCTTCAATGCACTGCTGCTGATTTGTGAAAACAGCATCTGTCACACTAACACTATTTTACTGATTCCTGTCTTACTGTGTAAATTTTTACATTAAAAAAGAGTAACCTGAGTGACTTTCTCCACTATGAATCTTGTACATCTGGTGTTTTCAGCAAGTGGTGTGGGGATGCAAGGGGATTTAAAGCTAATTACAGCACATTACAGCCTCAATGAGAAACACTGAAGAAATAATAGTTTAATTGTACTGTTTATGATAAAGCAGCCCGGTACTTTTTGGGTGGCACTGTTTTACAGCTACTTGTAAATTTGTTACTGTTGTAAGCTTGTTAGTTTTTCACAGTTTTCCAAGAAAAGCATCGCTTTAAAACAAAATTTACTGGGGTTTTTTGTATTTATGGAACTTATGGCTTTATTTAAAATACACATGATCAAAGCAACATATTCTTACGAGTAATATGTGTGTTTATAAGAAAAATCAATGGATAAATCAAAAAAGGTTCAGGCAGCTGTTACTCAGGTCTATTCTCTGTTTCGGACTTAAATCATCTTCTCTTCTTTTGATGCTTTTTGCACAATTAATCACTTTGAAAGGATGTGTCATTTTTTTTGCCATGGACATCTCATCATTTACTTTTTGTGAAATGAATCTCTTTAGCTGAATATATCAAATCTGTAAAACACATGCTGGGACTGAGAAGTTCAGTCTTAACCTTATTAAACACAGGTGCTCTGGTGCTATCCGCTGATGCCCCTCTCCGCAATCCCCACGACTCCATTGTTCTTGGTTATAAATTGCAGAGATGGATGAGCTGATTAAATATTTGCACCCAATATCTTTACAACGAAAACGGACAACGCGTCTCTGCCATGAAACGCAGCGAGAAGATCAAGAAGTGGCGTCACATAAGAGAAATTTTCACATCATGTGTCAAGTGTTCTCACTCCAGATACTCACTCCATCATTTCATCGTTTCTTATTTTTTATGGGTCTATAAAAATGTGTGTGTGCTGTAGTATAAACGTCTCCCTGAATCAGAATCCCTTAAGTAAGTTATTTAGATCTACTTTTATGTATTTTGTGCCTCCGTGAGAAAAGAACAAAGGAACCAACTGTTAATGTAATAAACATAGGTGGTAAAGAAGTAATAAGTGGCTAATATAACGTTAATAAAATTACTGGTTGTTCAACTTTCTGGCAAGCTATTTTTCCTTCTTCTTAAAGCTGCACATGTACCCTGTCAGGGGGTTTATTGGTTTAAAATTGCTTGTAAGCCTTCCAAGCCTTTGGATGTTCCTGCTGCTCATAAATTGTGGTCCATCTATCATATATGGTAAATGGATGGTCAGTGCTTTTCTGGTTGAATGCAAATTCTGAACAATGTTTTTCCAATCAATTTTTTTTCTGCTGGTTGTGTCTAACCAAAACTTTTCATGCAAATAACACAAAAAAAGTTCAGCCAACTTAGTTTTGCAGCAATAAAATGTAGCAATAAAGATTTCAGCCACTGTAAACAAATGTGAGGACAGACTGAATATATCCCACAATCATTCTTATGACAGATGACTGAGTGCAGTAAACTTGAACCAACAAGATTCTAATGAAAAGAATCTTGTTGGTTCAAGTTTACAGCACCCTTACTATGATGTGCCTACTGGTTCACGTTTTAAAAGGACCATCGGGTGCAGAGAAAGGCAAAGAGACTGTTGCCACAAATGCAGAATTGGTCTTATATTTTAACACAGTGCCTTTCAAGGTACAGCAAATGTACATACTACTTTAATGCTTTGAAAGGTTTGCAATGTAAAAAGGTTGTATTTAGTCAAAAGACCAAAATGTTTAAGAAAACTGCAGTTACAGACAAAATAATTCTCTGTAACTGCAACAGCTGGATTTTAGATTAACTGGACTTCAGACAAAGAGTTTGGCCATATCTGTTCTTCCTTGTATGAAGAAACTCTGTAAGAAGGAGAAGAATATTTTGTCCTTTGATTTTAGTCTTAAAGAAGAAAGAAAATTCCAATTTTCAAAAATCATTTATAGCATGCAGTCAGTTCCAATTTCATGTGTATGAAAATGAACAGAGAACATTCCTCAGTCTCCCGGCTGTATAAACTGAATACTGAATGGCGCCTCTCCAGACCAAAGTCTCTATGAAATACCCTACCTTGGAACTGAGCCACACTTGTGTAACGTACCATAAACACTCAGAAGGCACCATCATCACAACCACGTAAAACTTGCCCTTCATACATGCTAGTATCAAATAGTTCTTGAGAAAGCTGGCATCAGTTTTGTAGGTAAAAAAACATCCAGTGTTCTGGTATTTATTTATTTTTTTCTCATTCACATGGCTTCCAGGTCCATTTGAAATTGATATAAAACATTATTAAAATTTGTGTGTGCGTGAGTGTGTATTTGATCGGACTATATTTGCACTTCACAAGCAGGTCCATACCCACCACTGAGGTAAGTTTCTCTGGACACAGAACATGAAAAATTTTGCCTACCACAATTAAAATTCTCCAAGAGTAAACAAAGCTTTGAATCAACATTTTGACCTTCATGAAAAAAAGTAAATAGAAAAATACATTTCACATTTAATTGAACTAATAAAATATGGATAAATAAAAATGAAAAGCAAAAAGAATTACGTAAAGTTGGACCTTGGTACCTTTAAAGGCCTGACTACTGATACATGGTTTGAGGCTTATTAGTCAATTTACATTGCAGACAGCAGTCACTTAAAGGGCTACGTTGGCATGTGGCCATAGATGTGACATGTGACAATGTCCTAATACAAATTGCATTGCACCCTCTTCTGGATTAAATGTGGCATGGCAACATAGCATTAACATGAGGAAACATGAGACAAAGTTTTCAGTCAGTCTTGTAATAGGTTTAGCGCTTTCAAGCCACAAAAGTTGCTTTACATAACACCTCAGTAGGGATGCGAGATGATAAGAATTTAGCGATTTGGATTAAGGTTGGGTGATCTGTTAAAAATATTCCAAGCGACAATCGCCAGTACAATAACCGCCGATAGGTGATATATTTGGGCAGGTGCAGACTTTTTCATGGGCGGAGCAATATAATCATGCACGGACTTGTTTGTTTCAGTATTAACATAGCTACTTTTTGGATTATTCATTTATTTATTTCAGATATTTTAAATTTTTAACTTATTTTTTGGTTAATTTTGTATTTGTCGTTTGGTCGAGTGTGTAAGAGAGATAAACACTGGAGCGGCCTGTAAACACGGTTATAGTAGAAAAAAGAATCCAGTTTCCCTTTGTTTCCCTCCTCACAATTGTGAGGTTTTTTTTGTATTTAAATAAAATGGGTTTTTTTTTCTGAACATAGTCTACTGCCTTTCTTTCTTTCTCTTATGAGTTTCAGTAAATGAATCGATGCAGTTTATGCAGGAGGGTGCATTTGCTTGCAGCTGGAAGAGGGTGCTGTCAAAACACCAAAACACAAAGCAAAGGTTAAAACCAGCACAAAGAGATCCTTAAAGTGATTCTACCTTAGAAACATGAACAAGTAGAAACAGAGGCTGCAGCCTGACTGCTCATCCATTTTTTACCTGTTGAAGTTCAGGGTCTGGCTGCTCGGCTGAGGTCGGCATTCACTCAGCTTTATCATCACTCTGGGTTCTTAGCTAGCTTAGCATTAGTAGTCAGTACTTGTATTATCCTGAACAAGGCATATAGACATCTGTAAAGATTAAGGACCTGAGTTGACCTTAGCGAGCTTACGGACACTGAAATGCTTACTGTATTTTTCGGATCATAAGGCGCACTGTTGATGAGCTGGTCTGTTTTCATACATAAGGCGCATCGGATTATAAGGCGCATTGAGCAAAAAAACAAATCAGTCAGATACGTCAAACTTTACGAAACTCATTCTTCTTGCTTCCTCCACTTCCGTACCATTGATACCATTAATTCATTAATGTTGAATTCTCTCGCAGCTGCTCTATTCCCATGTTGTTACAGTATATTAATGAGTAACCTCGTATTTTGGATGTTTTGATTATCTCAGTTGTTCTCCTGACTGAAGATGGGTCCGTTTACAGCATCCTGCCATGAGATTGCATTTGTCCCTAACCATCAGGAACCCTCACGTTAATGTTTATTGAGTGGAAAATATTTAGTGTTCATCTTCCAGCCTCACTGTTTATGTTATGCTAACATAGCTTTGTTGCTAGTGATTACGTAGCATATCATTATATACCAGCTAGTCCAACTTCAGTAACCCTACAAACGTCACTGCTGTTTAGTTTTCTGTCTTCCTTTATGTTGGAAGTGATAGCAGAGTTGTACGTTTTAATTTTTTCAGAAATCTCTCAGAACATGTTACATCATGTTTAGGTGGAAACTAGCGAGCTAACTTCCAGCTACTAACTCTGTTAATTTTAATAACTTCTATTTTCATGGATGACTGGATGTTAAACTTAATTGTTACCCCTGGTAAAGCAGCAACACTGCGGCATCACTGAGAGTTTTTAACTCTCAGTGATGCTGCAGTGTTCATTTGACTTTGGGACCTGAAGCGGAGTTTGGACCCAGATTACTAGATGCTCCTGTCTCTGATAGCCGTAATGCTCCAACAATCCATCAAGTGCTGCAGCTTCGTAGCTTACCAAAGTCGTGCTAAACATTTTTCGACAGATTTTTGAGCGCTGTGTACCACATAAAATCTGTAACATGTCAGTAAGCACAACCAGAATTCAATAATAAGGCGCACTGATGATTTTTGAGAAAATTAAGTACGCCTTATAGTCCGAAAAATACGCTAATTAATCATCTCAGGATTAAGCCAATTTGCATATCCTGCTCTACAGAAAGCCTACAGTTACCTATTTTATTTAACAGTCTAGCTACTGGGGTCTCTATTACTCAGATTTGTCATCACTTTTACATGCTGTCTGTGCAGATACTTACAAAGAGCTGAAGATTGGCTAGTAATAGAAAGCAGAATGTACGGTTGAGCAGAGAGAGTGCATTCGCTGTCTGTCTGCATGCAGGGAGTTCTGCTGTCAGATGGAGCCAGTGCTATGACCAGTCTATGGGCCAGTCTTGCTCGTGTTGTTACTGCTCCCTGCACCGGCAGTGCACTTCTCAACCAAGTCGCATACCTGCCCTCTCCCACCAAACTGTATGATAAATTCCGCCCAATGCGGATGCATCTGTCCTGCATGCAGTTTGCGCTCCTCTTTTTGTGCAGTAAAAATAAAAGTAATATTCAAATGTCTCTCTGCAGATCTCGCCACCGTTTTTCCTCCTCTAGGAACTAAAATCAGTTGATTGTGGCACAGGAGCACAAAAAGAAAAAAAAAGCATGTTTGTTTGACGTGGGCCTTTTTTCTTTCAATGACCCAGCCTACAGATAACTTAAGAAACTTTAATGTATTAAATTACTGTCCTACTGAAAATGGATATAAGTTCTCTGTTCTCAACAACAGCACATGTAAGAGTAGCTCACAGATCTACAGAGTGGTAGATAGTTTTGACAGCCTCATGTGACAACAGATGCCCTCTGCAGGTAGACAGTTAGTAGCTGTCCACGGCGTGACAACGCGTAACCGCCGCAGAACCATAACTTCCCTTTACGAGGCTTTGCAGACAGGCGTACGCACGCAGGAGCTTTCTGATTGGTTCTAATCTCCGTCGCTCTATTGATGATGTCCTTCCTGTTCACCCTAAGAACACGTGTAGGGTGTACATTTTCGAGCTGAGGGGAAAAACGGCAACAAAACATCGCCGTTCAGACACCTTCGTATTTTTTTTTCCTGTGGAAGGCTTTACCGACTAAGTGGGCAACATGGTGAAGACACGGTACAAGGGGAAAAGTTCAATAAACCCCTCGACGTCCAGCAGCAACCCCGGTGAGCCGACTCTCCTATTAGCCAAACTGCTTGTTTACAGCTAATGCTAATTGTTGCTAGTCATTGTCAGAGAACTTAATTTTTTACGTTATTTTAGATAATAATAGCGTTACGTATCAAAATAAGACACTTACAGCGGTGTAACGAATCTAAAAATTAACTTATACTGTTGCGTACGCTGTAGGCAGATATAGCCTTGTAAGCTTTTATCGTTTATTGCAAAACACCTGTTTTAATAGTTAAACGTATTTCCGGTAAAATCTGAAAACAGCTAATAATAATAATAATGGGTTGCATTTTATATACCGTGTTTTTGGTTAATAGTCATAACTAGTATTGCTGTCATTAGTAGTAATCTTTATAGGTATTACGGTTACGTGTTCGTATAAGGTGTTAACAACACTATACTGACATCTTACAGTAAAACTCAGTCATTTGTTCAACACATTTAAAACCGTTTTATGAGTTTTGTTGGAAGGTCCTTTAAAAAAATCAGAGGCATTAGTTGTGTTATGAATATTGTGTTTCCCTAGTAATAAAGTCACCAGTAAGTGCGTTGTAGTAGCATGTGTGTTTTGTTAATGAATCATTAAAGTAAACATAAATTTATTCTAAAGATCGAGCCAAAGGGGCTGGTGGAAACAACATGAGGGACCGAGCCACTATCAAGCGTCTGAATATGTATAGACAAAAACAAAGATGGTAAGCAAATATTTTAATTCTTCTTGTGAACCTTTAATTTGCAGACTTTTTTTTTTTAAATGATGTACTGTATTGAGAATTAAACAGATTTTTTGTCCACAGTAATAGCCGTGGAAAAGTCGTCAAACCTTTACAGTACCAGTCCACAGTGGCTCCGGGAACTGTAGCCAGAGTTGAACCTAACATCAAATGGTTCGGTGAGAAAATGTCCTTTCTGTTGAGTATGTTGTAGTGTATACTGTAAAAGTAATTCAATTTGAGGTAATACCCTTTTCTCATATGTTGTTCTTGTTTGAAATATTATCAGTTGAACTTGAAAAATGTTCACCACAATAATACCTTGTCATTTTTTTAACGTATAATATGCCTATCCCATTTCTATACTCTATATTTAAGCAAACACCCGCGTGATCAAGCAGTCATCCCTCCAGAAATTCCAGGAGGAGATGGAGGCAGTAAAGAAGGATCCGTATCGTGTGGTGATGAGACAAAGCAAACTGCCTATGTCCCTTTTGCATGATAGAGTCAAAGCCCATGTGAGTATAAAGACTTTACAGCTTTTTCTTAAAAAGAACAAATTTCCATTGTTTTTCTTCATTTGCTGTTCTTATAGTTCCCCACATGATTTTAGGGAGGCTCTCAAGAAGGAATGTGAATTTTTAAGAATTTTATTATATATGTGTTGTTATGGACAGACACCACCAACACACTGAAATTCAAATTAAGCATTTAAGATGTGTTTGAAGTGGAGAGGTGAAGTTTTAATTCAAGGAGTTTAACAAAAATATTGAATTCATTGTTTAGGAATTACAGGTATTTTTATCCATAGTCTTCCATGTTCAGAGGCCCAGATAAAAGAAATAATAATAACTGGATGTAAATTGGATGTGAAACGCTGTCAGGTACTGTCAGTGTATAATAAAAATGCAAACCATAAACAGGATAACAAAATAATAGCAAAACAACAAATTGTGTCAGCAAGGGTAAAACAAAAACAAGAGATTTAAAAGAGGACACACAGTTTGCCTGCCTGAGATGTTTAGGCATGGCGTTACTGGGCCGAGAGATCCAGACAACAAAGGCCAATTACTCCAATGAGAAAAACATAAGTAACCCTTCCAGGATCTCTAACAGCAGCTCATGGGGAGTTGGCAGGTTCCAGCTATCGTTTGGAGACGAGTCTTTATTAAAATTCTGAGGTAGCCGATAAAGGTCAGCAAGGATTGATGTAATATGTTACTTTTTAGCCTGGCAAAAAAAGTAAATTGCTTTAGTTGTGGCTGCATGAGATTAAAGTATAATGGCAGACTGTATTAAGCTTGCTTTCTCAGATATTTACAGGCACCTGCAGATGCCAGGGAGTGTACTTCATCTGACACTGCCTTCTAGTTCAGTGTACACGAACGTCGGCACAGAGCATGTTACCAAATCGATGTTTAAAGAACCAGGCTGCAAAAGAAAGGAATAACTTGATATTAGATAGCTGTCTCTGCAAGTAAGGCTGTTTAGTCAGCTGAGAATGCAAGGAGTCTAAAAATAACGTAGACGTTGCGTTATTTCAAACATTAATAAGCAAAGCACCCTCAATACAAGAGAAACTAATAATGTGGTTCGTGTTGAGGCTAAAAGGATAAGTTTCCATGGATTTGAAGTAATTCAGCTGCAGGGTATTTTGGGGTATCCTGTTTTTATTTCAGTGAAGCAGGCAGACATCAAAGGTAAAGGGCTACGTGTGTGGGAAAAAAATCATCCAGTGTAGGCTGATACTGCTCTTGCAAACACACTCCTTCACGTTACTCTTTAAGATGTCGTGGTCTGATGTATCTTCTGATACAGTAGCTGAGCTCAATTCAAGGGAAACTGAAATTGCAGCCAACCCAAGCCTGGGAATCGTGACTGGGGCAGTCGTAGTAATGCATAGTTAAAAACTGGATTTAAAATTTTCCAAAAAATTCAAAGATTATGTTATTTACAGAATAAAGTCTTTGATTTAAAGGGTTCTATAAGCTTTATAAGCTTTTATATCTAAACTTGCTTATAACAGTGGGATTAAGAGAGCGATTCTTTTAAAGGGGTTTATAAGTGGCATGTTTAAAATTGAAGTAGGAAGTATATGGAATGCATTGAATAATGACTAAAATAAGTAATGCAGATAAAGATCATAGCTATTTTCGTGTTTGAGTAAACTCGTTCTTGAGATTTCATGAGGTGAGACGAATAAGAGGACTCACTTTAATCCTCATTCAATTTTTCCTCTGCCCTGCTGTGAACTGAATGTACTGGCTTACGCGAGGCATGAGAGAGCTGCCTTCATCCAGACTTTTTTTTTTCAACATAAGTTCTAAATAAAATCCAGTTCTTGTGCCATGTGCTATAGTCCCTTATGAAGTTGAGGCATTTCTTAGAGTGTGAAACAGTGAAAAATATCCTTTAATTCATCGCCAGGTTAACAGAAGAACTTTTAATTCTTTTTATTAATATTACAATTATGTAACTAAATGGAATAGAAGTGCTAGTAAAGTAGAAAAAAAAAGTGCTCTGTAATCTTAATGTCTGATCGCTGAATGACCAGTGCAATGATATTGCTCCAAAAGGCAGACAAATTAAGCAAGAGTCAGTGGTTCAGTCAGAAAAGTGTGTTTTCAAACAACCCGAGTGTTTTGCAGGACCTCTTGGCAGATAGTTGAGGTGACCTGAGGCTGTAAACATTGCTGTTTCTGACTAACCTGCTCCTCCACTCCTTAATGGCAGTTTTGCAATAGAGGTACAGCTTGTGTTTTAAGATCACTGGAACACTTAATCAGCACTGGCATAGTCTTTGCCGTTTCACTGGCTTTGTCGTTGCATATTTGGGTGTTCTGTTTAATGTATTCATTTATTGTGTGTTTCTGACTGAAACTCTTGGAAGAGCTGCTTGTGACTGTATCAAAAACTGTGTTTTAACACACACACACACAAAGATCTTTATGTTTCCTCTCTGCTTAAATGCAGCATGGCTGTACTGCAGTGTTGCATTTAAATGGATTTTGCTTTTGCAGTCCAGCTTCAACATATGACCCCTTTAAGCATGCTGTTCATGCTGGAAAGAACAAAGTCCAAACTTCCTAGTCAATATAAATCTGATCTGATTTTGTATACAAATAATATATAAGGAAACATGTCCTGCTGTGAGTTTATTACTGGCAGAGCTATTCACTGTTAATATACAAACTTTTTTTTTTAAATATCACAGAAGTTTGTGTCTTTCTATAAATGCAGAACTCTAAAGTCCACATTCTAGACACGGAGGGTTTTGAGAACACTTTTGGACCTAAGGCTCAAAGGAAGCGGCCCAATCTCGTTGTGGGTGATGTCAAGGACCTTGTAGAGCAAGCTGAGGCCTCAGCTCAAAGTTACAATGCAGAAAATGACAAAGACCTGGTTAACGAGGACACGGGGGTCCGGTAAGAAAATATATTTTTTTGTTCATTTTAAATGCTTTTTTTTTTTTCACATTTTAAGTGCCATTAAATCCCTTCTAATTCATTATTTTACTAAAGGGCGGAAGCACGTGAGGAGATTTTCAAAAAGGGTCAGTCCAAGAGAATCTGGGGAGAACTTTACAAGGTATCGTCTCCATCCTGTGTAGTATGTTAGTGCATGTTAGTGTTGTGTGGTCATTCTGGAGTCCTGTTTTATTTTAACAGGTGATTGACTCATCTGATGTCATCATCCAAGTGCTGGATGCCCGAGATCCTATGGGAACACGCTCCAAGAGCATCGAGACGTATCTAAAGAAAGAGAAATACTGGAAACATCTGATCTTTGTTCTAAACAAGTGTGACCTTGTGCCCACTTGGGTCACGGTAAGATGTTTCCAGCACACCCCTCTGGTTTCCTGTTGTAGTTGTTTTTTCTTAGTATTAAATGTGGTCTCTGCTCGATGTTGCACCAGAAACGTTGGGTAGCTGTTCTGTCCCAAGAATATCCCACTTTGGCTTTCCATGCCAGCCTCACAAACTCATTTGGTAAGGGCTCGCTCATCCAGCTACTCAGGCAGTTTGGGAAGGTAAGCAAATGCTTTTTGTTCGAAAAACAAAAACTTTTATTATATAGAGTTTAAAAAACAAGTTTAGTGTTATGTTGTTGTGCAAGATAATAGATTTGTCAGTTGGTAGTAATTTGTAATCGAGTTACAAATGAGTGTGTATTTAGCTGTCAACACAGTATCTGAGGCTGAATTAGGCTAGTTGGGACAGTGTAGGCATTTAATGAGCAGTGTTTAATGCATTAATGTTAGAGACACAAACATATCTGTGTGATGACTACCTTAGTGTTAGTCAGAACAATTGTGCATTATTGTTGTTTTGCATGCTTCAGATTTTTAAACTCTTTACTAAACTGTAAAATGTGCTTTTAGGTCTTTAAGTAGTTTACTTTGAGACCATATGTTAATTTAGTTGCAGTAAAGTAATAATAGTGCAATTTAAATTGAGATCTAACTAAAGATCGACAAGCTGTGTGCTTTAAGTCACGGGGTTTACCAAAAGTATTGCAGTAACTGTTTATAAATCACATCCGTATACAGTCCCCCGTTTTCAGGCTCAGATGTAATTGGATAATTGACTGAAAGGTAGTTTCATTGTTAGGTGTTTCCTGTTCCCTCGTTATTCCATGACAAAAAAAAGGTAACTTATCTGGATAATTTACAACAAGGTGCAAACCACTGGTTAGAAACAGTAAAAGAAAGGGCAGGTTAGACCTTACCAGAGGACATCTGGCAGAGCCTGCACAGTTCTGGAAAACAAGTCACTGAAAACCAAGAGGAACTTTTATCAGAGTAATGGATAGAGAAAATTATGGGGAAGGAGAGAAACAGCTCATGATCTGATGAACACCACATTATATTTTAAACATACAAGAAGCAATGTCATAACATGGACATGTATGGCTGCCAGTGGACATGGACCACTTGTGTTTAGTGATGATGTGACTGCTGATAGAAGGAGCAGGATGAATTTGCACTTCACCGCACAAATGGCTAATGACCCAAAGCATACTGCAAAAGAGTTTCTCAAGGCAAATATTCTTCACTGGCCAAGACAGTCACCTGATCTCAACCCAACAGAACATGCTTTTGAGTTTGGAAGACAAAACTAAAGCTGTTTATTAAAAGACAGCAGCAGTAAAGGCCTGGTAGACTATGTGAAGAAAGGAAATGCAGCATTTAGTGATGTCCATTAGTTCTAGCCTTCAGGCTGTCTTTCTGAGGTTTCTTTTGAGCTTCTAAAAATGGGGAACTGTGTATAAAAAAGGCAGTAATTCCTAGCCCTTTTACTAGGTATTTTTTTGTTAAACCACTTGAATTAAAGCTGAAGTTCTGCATTTCAAGCACATCTTTTTTTGTCTTTTTTTAATCCACTGTGGTGGTCTACAGAGGCTAAACTACAAAGAATGCATCATTGTCCCCAAACTGTGCTGTGTTCCACACAGTTAAAACCATAAGATTAGATTACGTATTGCCCTGACTGCAGGCAGCATACTTGAGAAAAAACTTGAAAGAGACAACAGAGGAATTACATCCCTAAAAAGAGGACAGACGGAGACTTCCTGACTTTATTTTCCCCTCACACAGCTCCACACAGACAAGAAACAAATAAGCGTGGGTTTCATTGGATATCCAAATGTTGGAAAAAGCTCAATCATCAACACTCTGAGGTCCAAGAAGGTTTGCAACGTAGCACCCCTCGCTGGAGAAACCAAGGTAAAATCAGGGTGTCATTTTAACTACAGTAGTTGGGTTCACATTATTATATTTTAGGCTTATTTAAAGTCACGTTGCTGCTTAATTGAGTAACTGTAGGTGGCTACAGTAACAGAAGCAGGCTGCACTGTTTTTTAAAAAATATAACTGAAAAACTAAGCGGAGAATAAAAGAGTAAAATTCTCATTTCCTCTCTCTTCATCTGTTTATCCTTTTTGGAAACAAATGAAGGGTTGAAACCCGGGTGTACAAAGATCGGTCAAGGGGAAAGTCAGGGAAAAAGAACTTTACCTTTAGAGCAGAAATTGTGAGCTTGGATTATAACGAGCAGAGATTTTTCTGCTCAACTATCCAGTGACTCTCATAGGCCTGTGGCCAGCACTGCGTT
>VUQR01015645.1:27293-66181 GCA_015108515.1 Hemichromis elongatus | reverse complement strand
GGCCAGCACTGCGTTTTTTCCCACCTTTTTTTTTTATTTTTTTTATGAAAGTCAAACAAGGTTATGATCCGTAGCACTTTCATAGATCACATACATCTTGTTATACCAACAAGCTGAAATGTATGTCTCATCTTTTGTGAAACTGAATTTCATGGACCACACATACAGTATTAATCTCTCTCTCTTGTTTAAGGTGTGGCAGTACATCACTTTGATGAGGCGCATCTTCCTCATTGACTGCCCTGGTGTTGTCTACCCTTCAGAAGACAGTGAATCTGATATTGTTTTGAAAGGAGTTGTAAGTCTGTATTTTTTTAAAATTTATTTTAATGCATGTTTTGAATTAATTTTATTTAGTTTTCAATGTCTGCCACTGCAGTATAATAAGGAGGGTGAATTTATTTGGACTTCCCATAACACTGGGGGAAAACAAAAGCATCTGAAAATCTAAGCACAGATCCCAGAAATGGTGTCCTGGTAACTTAGTATAATCCACCAACTGTTAATGTAGTGTTTTTAACAGTCCCGAGGATTTGGAGAGTAATGAACTGAGACTTAAAGTGGTTTGGGCTTCATAATGCTAATACCCAGCTGTTTTTAAAAAAGGTCTTTATCTGCTCTGTTTCTGATCCTCGGGATCCTTCTTGGGCATCCGAGGTTCAGCATTTTTTGCCTTACAGTCACCGTAACTGAAAGGTTGCAGGTTCACGTCTTAAAGTGCTCGTCTTTTTCTTTCCCCTTTTTGCAAAGGTTCAAGTGGAAAAGATCAAGAACCCAGAGGAGCACATCAGTGCAGTACTGGAGCGGGCCAAACCAGAATACATTCAGAAGACCTACCGCATCCCTACTTGGAACTGTGCTGATGACTTTCTAGAGAAACTGGCGTTTCGCACAGGGAAACTTTTGAAGGTTCATTTTCTTATTTAGAGGCTATACACGAAATCTTTTTTATATTTTTCCAAACATTTGCTTTATAAGTTCTGATGATATAAAAAATACAATTTTATGGGATTTTATAGCCAAAATGTGGAGCCTTTTTACTCATCGTATGTGTAAGCGTAATGGTTTCTTTTTCAGCTTGTGTATTTAATGTGCTTGTCTTTCCAGAAACAAGTGTTTTCATGTCTCTGTGTAGTTTTGTGGGGAGTTAGTGATTGCTGACTTTACTGCAAAAGCAGGTCTTACTGTTTCTACCAACTTCATTGCAGCACATTTCTGTGATGGATTTGAATTTAGGACTCTCCTAAAGCCTTATTTCTCTCTAAAAATGCCTCTGGCTGTACTCTCCTGACATTTTCTCTGAAATATGGCGTAGGTAGAAATCTAGAGAAGGCAGAAACTTAAACAGCCCCTCTCCCCCAGATGAACTTGGGTCTTATGTATGTGTTGTATATGAATTTAAAAAAGTTACACACAGGACACGATGAGCTCTTATTTACCAGATGGAAACTCTCTGCTTAGCTGATTGTACCGCCAAACTTTCTTTCTGCTTGGACTCTCTCCTTTCTCTGCCAAATGTTTAAGTCTGAAAAGAGCACAGCAGAGCGACAGCCGCCTCTGAAACACTAGATATTTATTTATTGTTTGCTGCCTACCTCAGCTTTTAATAGCAGTATACCTAAATCACTAAGTCTTAAGATGTCTTAGCAATCTCCTCTTGTTTTTGTACAGGGGGGTGAGCCAGATCTCGCCACAGTCTCTAAAATGGTGTTGAATGACTGGCAGAGAGGACGTATCCCCTTCTTTGTGAAACCCCCTGGACCTGAAGGAGATCAAGAGGTAAGATTACACTGAATTTCTCTCTGGGGCTTTTTAAGCAGACCAAACTTTGCCTTTGGTGTAAACCTGTTTTCATTGCTGTATTTTCCCTAGGATGAGAAGCCACTGCCAGTTGCAGGACTGTCAGAGGTAGTAGAGCATGTGCAGAAGGAACAGCCAGACAATCCAAACGCCATCTCAGAGGAACGTGAGGAACAACAGCAGAGACAGAAGGAACAGGTCCAGAAGATTGTGGCTCATGTCCGACAAAACTTTGGCAAAATCAGCGTGGCTCCAGAGTTCAACGAGGAAGACTTAGTTGCCGTGGACATGCCTGATCTGGACATGTCAGATTTGTCTGGCTCTGATGATGAGGAAGATGAGGGCACAGAGGAAAACGAAGGCGACGAGGAAGATGCGACCAGCGTTGGAGCAGCTGATGAAGAGACTGACACCTCTGAGCCCACAAACTCTCAGACTGGAAAGACAAACGGCAGCAAGAGTTCGCGGGAGGTCATACGTGAGCTGGATGTGAAAATCGCTAAGTACAAGCACTTTCTGGACCGAGCCAAATCCAATCGCTTCTCTGCAATCCGGTCAGTCAGCTCAAGCCCAAACTCACTGGCATATTTTCTTTGTCTTGTGTACTGCCACCATTGTGTTTCGTCCAGTAACGCAATATGAAGTTGTCAGACATAGAGATGCCACGCATTTTAGGTGGTCCGTGCTAACCAGCCTTTAATCCACTGATGACTAGCAGTTGTCGTTTTTATGCCATAACTTTTGTGTCTTTTGTGTTCTTTAATGCTTGTGTTGAATTTCAGCACACACTGAAGAACAAAGTCAAGTAACCGCTGTATAGTTAATCTGAGCCTAATTTAATTACTGTTCATTTCAGCTCACCCCAACAGGGATAAACTGTTTGCCTTGTTTTGTAATGATTTACTTTTTTCCATTTCTTTGGACAGGATACCTAAGGCGCTTTCTGACAAAGTGTTCACAGACATCAAGACTAAACAGTCAGCAGCGACTAAGCAAGCACAGACGAAAGGTAGTCAGTCAGCTTGTTTGTTATGACTTTGTATGGTTCTGGATGTAAAAATAATTTGGGAAAGTCTTTATCAGATGTGGTTCCGGTCCAATAAACCTTGTGCAGTTCCAACAGAATAATCAATTACTGATATTTATCAACATGATATTTTGCACAAACTTTGTGTTTGAATGGGTATGTCAAGTTAACATTCAGGCAGTGACATCAGATCTGTTCATCTTCCTTTGAATTCAGGTCCAAACCAAAGGGGTAAGAAGAGGAAAGCTGAGGAGGGCGAGGAGCCGGTCCAGCCGAACAGACTCACGTCTAAACAGGTATGCAGTGTTTGTTCTCTCTGATGTCAAACAGGCCAGATTTCTCTGGTCAATGTTCGTCTTACTGATGTAACATTGGAAATGAAAAGCTCTGGTCTTTTTGGGAAGATTTCACTTTTTTTTTTTCCTTCTATTTTTCTTTTATCTTTCTGTACAGAGAAGAGCAATGGATCGGGCTCAGAGGACGAAGAAAGTTGGCGTACGTTATTATGAAACTCACAATGTGAAAAACAAGAACAAGAACAAAAAAATCCCAGCATCAGCATCAGAAGGTCAAAATACCAAGAAATCGAAGCACTAGACTGGAGTTGAATTAGAAAAACACACACGCACGTAATAAATCTGTATTTAAATTAGCCTGACAACTGTTCAAGTTGGGAAAAAAAAGTTGGCAGAAGGTGGAACAAGAAGGTGGTCTTAATCAACTTGATGCCTTATCTTCAAAACTGTTGTAACTTTGTCCCCTCAGTGCAGAACTCTATTTGAATGACATTTCATTCATCATTTACAAGTGTACTGCTCTCTTGACGTTCAAGAGCAATGTGCAGTAGTTGTTTGAAGTGTACTTGTTATGCCAGAACAATAAAACATTTGTAAATTACACTAACTTGACTGTATCATTATGCAAAGAGAAGAATGACAAATTAATACAATCTTGTACAGAGAAATGGTGGCTAAGTTTTTTTCTACTTCTTGAGTGCAGTGATGTTTTCCAGTTGGGCCTGAAAAGAAAAAAATGTGTGGTTAAGAAAACTTTAGACAAAACAGTCTACAATAATTATTCCCTGATATGTAATTGAAAAGGTCACCTTAAGCTGCTGGTTGGCTCTCTTCAGGAACTGGAGCTCCTCATTGTGGCTCTTTTCCTCCAGCTGTCGCTTTTCAGCCTCTCTCTTCTCAGCTGTATCACGTTTAGACTTCTCTTCATTCAGCTCCATCTTCAGTTCGTGTTTCTCATTCTCTAACTCCATAATCTGCCCATATAACAAAGCATGCTCGTGAGTTTGTTTTCAATGCAGGGTCAGTCCTGTAAAGAGCACTGCAGCCACCGTCATTGTACAGGAACTGTAAACAGAGAAATAGTGCTCTCTGCTGGACTTATAACTAAATTACAGTGGAACTACATGAGTGGCAAAGTAAATTTCTCATCATCTATAAATTGATTAGTGTTATTTATATATATATATATATATATATATATATATATATATGTGTGTGTGTGTGTGTGTGTGTATATATATGACAGTAAGTGTTAGAACATAAGAGTGCTTATGTTCTACATAATTAAAGGCTGACACAAGGAAAGGGGACAAAACAAGATGTAAGGAGGTCTACATAATATGTAATTATGATATCCAGAAGCCTTCAGCTACAGAGTGTGTTCAGCAAACATAGCTTAGCAAATATTATGATTTCATTTGAACAAAGGCCAGCTAACACTGCCTTGATATATTCAAGCTGTAAGCAGTGGTATCGCTGCCACTCACAGGTGATTGCAATCATTTAAGAGATTTTCCTGGTAACAACTTTAGAAATGGCCTATTTTTGGACTACTTAAGTCTCTTAGTTGCTGAAGGCAACAGATCTGAACACAGTATAAACGTGTTGCATCACATGTTTAAAGCAAGACTAAATTATAAAATTCACTTCCAATCTGTGGGACTGTGGAAGGAATTACATCTTGTCTTCATGCATGTGGCTAGGGAGAGATGACAAGAAAATAGCTATATATTTATTAAGGGTCATGACCTCTGATCTACAGTTGTAGATCAATGATGGATCATACACAAACAGCCACTCACACAGCCGTGGTTTCAAGCCCAAGCCTACAGTAATATGGCTGATGAACTTCTGCCTATGAATGGAAAAATACTAGACTGTCATTGTTGGTTTCCTGCTGTATACTGAATATCAAAGTTTACATAAAGACAAAAACTCCAGTTTCTAGGCAACTGCACTGTAACTACCAAATAAAAAAGGACGAGAGAAAAGAAGACAGGAAGAAAGTACGAAAGAAAAAAAAGCACAGAAGAAAAAATGATAGAGCATGAAAACAAGAAGGCAAGAAAGAAAGAAAATTGAGACATTTGTATCCATGCAACAAACGTCTTGACACGCAATCTGTCTGTGGAGGTTGATTATCATGAGACTTGTGTGTCTAATGTGATAAAAATGATTCACATTTGTCTTTCCATAACAATTTTTACAAATACAGATGACATGCTGTGCTCTCTCATGCTGGTCCAGGGAGTTTGCACATTTCAGCTGTAGCTGTTTTTTTTAAAAGGCAACTTTTAGGGGAAGAAATGACATAATGTGAAGAAAGAATGCAGAGTGATGAGTATTGTGGAGGGCTGAGATTTATTTCATACTGTTGGCATGTCAGTATATGCAATCATTTTAGAAACACTGCAGTGAAAAGCTTAGGGTCGTCCTAAAATCCATCTGTTAAATATATGTTAAATGTGAATTGCATATATTTCTTATATAAATATAAATAAATATATATATATGCATTACATATTTGAGTGAATTGCTAAATAGAAATATATCACAATTTTGACTCATCTAACAATTATGAACATTAACAGCAATATAGTTTTATACTTTGACTCCAGATGGTGTTATTGTGGTGCACTGGTTAGCACTGTTGCCTCGCAGCAGAAAGAGCTTTCTACCAAGTACTTGTTGCAAAACAAAAGAATCGTGTGCCATATTATTAAAATGATCAAATAATATGAATAAAAAATTTAATTCAACTTAAATTAATCAAATCATCATCATGATTAAAATCAAATCGATGTCCGCTACCCTTGATGTAACCCAACACTGACCATGAACACCACAGCTCCTCTGCACCAGTCCAACACAGTGCATTACAATGAACTTCACCGCAGTGCTGCAAACTAACCAGTGTAGCCTGCACTAAAACATGAAGTTCTCTCTCAATCTTTCTCTCCCTGTTAGAAACATCTCCTTTGAAATGACCTACTACTTAAAAACAGTTACTCTTTTTATGCTTGCTCCTTCTTTTATAAAGCTGATCTACTCCAACCACAGCCTATGGTCCCTTTAATAGTGTCATGCCACTGGCTGATGTATAAATCATATGTTCTTTCACCTTTTTCATCTCTTTGTGTGTGACGGACACACCTTTTATATGTGATTATGTGAAATAATAACTCCCCTCAAATGCGTTATACCGCCAGAGACAACTGTACTGTACTAAAAATATGATCTTTGACATCCAAGAGAAGAAAAAAATGCACTGAAACTGAGTGTTTCCTGCTTCTTTCTCACTGGGATTACATGTACACAAGCCTCAGAATTTAAAACTGTAACCAAATTCAATTGAACATACATCATGTATAACAACATATAAACGTATAACAATAATTACCACTATTTTTCTGAGGTAATTCTTTCTTCCTTTATAAATTGATCTCATGTTTACACACTACACACACAGAGAGATTAAATATGTCAATAAACCACATCCTAGCTGAAATTTCTCTTGGAAACCAGACAGCGAGTACCATCAAGTTCTTCTTCCTATAAATGAATAATTCATTCATTCATTCATGCTCTTAAGCTGCCTCTCTTCATTTGAGTTAAAATGTTGGAAGCCTATCCTAGAATGCATCTGGAAGAAGTTTGAGAAATGACACAAGTCGTCTTACATCCATAGAGGCAATAAAACCAAACAAAAGTCAAACTGACTGAGACAAAACATTTAAAATCATCTTCAAATATAGACCAAAGAACAGAAAACAGGAGACAACGTTTAGAAGGCTATCAACGTAAGCAGAGAACTGAAATAGAGAACAAGAAAAAGAACCAGAGTAATTGGTCTAAAAATAAAAGAACACAGGGGTATAAATCATGCAATATAGACAGCCAGTGTGTGTGTGTGTGTGACTTAGAGAGTGTTGATAAATGTGTGGACACCAGTTGATGTTCGGGGGGGAAGTAACTGGTACCCTTGAGAGATGAGAAAGAGAGAAAGAAAGCTGGAAATTGCAGAAAGAAAAAGAAAGATACTGTACATAATAGGAAGAAAATAAAAAAAGTCCAGATGAAAGGTTGGAGAAGCAAGTCTTCCTGTTTTTTCCACTACCTCTATTCCAGCTTACACACTCCCTTTGCTTTCACTCGATCAATTGAAACATGCTACCCCTCCACTTCTGCATTCCGTTGTGTGTGTTGTGGCTGACTTATCACGACTTCGCCTGCGTCCTGCCACACCACGCAGGGAGACAGATGCTGCACGCACACACACACACAAAGTCACAGTCCTGAGTTTGGAGTTCACGTTCACACCCTCCCTCGCACATATACACTCACAATACACACAGATTTGTGCGTGCAAGGGGACACACATGCAAAGGTACAAATGAAGACAAAGTGAAGTGAGATGCAGGATCACTGTAGTGCATCAAGATCAGAGTAGCTGCTTGCTAAACTGGCAGGAAGAGATAGATTACTATACTCTATAACTCATTGCATGACTCATGGTACAGAATGAGTGTGTGTGTGTGTGTGTGTGCGTGCGTGCGTGCATGTGAGTCATCTAATATGCCTCTTAGGCTGATGCTGCTGTGACTTCTAAGGAACACGGAGAGACTGAAAGGTGGTATAGAATGACAAGACTTCACTGCAGCATATATTGATATAGAAAATTAAAAATAGCATCATTATTCATCAATCTCTTACAAATTAAAGTTGCACTTCACTTCTTTCATATGTGAACATGCCACTTTTGTGCACACATCTAAAAGAATAAGAGTACTACAGTAAAGTAAAGTCTACAGTAACAAACTAATAAACTGGGAACACTGGAAATCAAAGTAACTCTTAAACATCTCAAACTGCCAACTGGAATAAATGACTGATTTAAATACATCAGTATGTGCAGTATGGGCTTGGTTTATCACCCCAAAGGTTTCCTTGTTTCCCTCTTCTTACAGAGCTTCTCCCTTTTCAGTTCATATCCACTTTTACATTGTTTTGTCCTTTTTGTTAGATTCTTCTCAAATCTCAATCAGTTGTCCTGTCTTCACAATAAGATGGTTTAGACTGAAAATGGCTGAAGCAACAGACAAATCACTTAAAGAAAGACGATGTCGCTGGTCTTGTTCTCCTCCTGGCATCAACTGAATTGAGCAATCAGAAAAAAGCCCTGAATTCCCTTTGCCCAGAAAAACCAACGATTAGAATTCGTACAAAGAATATTAAAACTAATTAAACTATCCAAAAGTATAAGACAAAATCTGCGCTGTCAAAGTGACTCGACAAACACAATTTTAACTATTAGTCACAATGACGCCAGCATAGGAAGGCATCAAACACACGCACGTACAGTGATGACGTGGGATATGCTCTGTATCGGAGGGAGGACAGAGTTTTGCCTTCTAGTCCTTTGCCTACTGAGATCAAACATCACACAAGTTAGTATGTGCCCACTGATGTGCTGACATAAGTTTTCCTCACATATGATCCAGGATGGAAAATGCTGTTCAGTGAAGCTGTGCTATTTTTTAATCTTTAAATGAGGGACCGAATTTTTAAAACAGAATTAATCCAACTCCTTAGGTTGACACTGAATGGGATGTTTTCAGTTTCTAGCTCACTGTTTGAAAGAGTGACCATAAAAGAAGAAATATTGGCGGCTGCCAGTGCTTCCCCTCAGCCTCCTACATTACCTTGTTCTCAATTTATTGCATGCACATGACTTTCAGAAAGCTTTACCTCTGACTTTAAGGTCAAGGTCACTGTGATTCAAATTCACGTGCTGCTCACACTTGCTGTTGATCAGTTAAACAACTCCATTTGATTATCAGGCCTGGATGGTGCTTATCCTCTTAACTCAGATGGAAGCAGTAAGGATATAATTAGTTTTTCACATATAGCTTCATACATACAATTGTGTTAAATAAACAATGGGACGCTGTAATATATCATGTTTTTTGTGCTTCTAAGTCTGTATTGGAATAATTTTAAGGACTGGCTTTTTAAATCTTTATTGTGTTCTGATATTTAAAAGATGGACTTTTTTTTCTTCTTTTACCATGACTCTATACTATTCCCCAGCCAAGTTACCTGTACTTGCTTTTACCTTTTTGCTTGTGTGTCCACCTGCTGAACTAAACTTGACTTGCATCAAAAAAGAGCAGGATGGATTTTTGCCGTAATGACCAGCTACAGCAAAATCACAACTGTCCTCGCTTCAGAAATTTAGGAAATATTTTACATAAAAAGTAGCTATTGATAACTTCCCTCAAAATATTTCTAGTCTGAAGCATTCCATATTGTATAAATGTGGCATATCATATGTTTATTCAGTCACACATTTTATATTTTGTTTTATAGTCGCTAAACGTCACTTTATTTCCTGCTTTTTCATTTCCTATTGATATTCACATTGACTGCCAGAGCACTACACTGCGCCACAACAAAACTGTTTCCCCTCTTGCTGAATAAAAGAAAAAAAAATCCTAGAGGAAACACTGTTCTGTCCATGTTGATTTGCTCCTATCAGAAGCAAGCACACCACTCTATCTCCCCGCAGAGGGCTCGAGCAGCCCTGCCTGGGATTGTATGTGCGCTTGTTTGCATTTTTGTTAGAATTGCTCCATCATTCCTCCGCTGGTTAATGTTCAGCGGAGCGAGACCAGAGCACAACACGGTGAAAATAGAGAAACAGAGATACAATGGGAAAACACTGACATGTGCGACTTGGCTGTGTGTGTGTGTGTGTCTGTGCGTGCGTGTGTGAGAATAAATAACACTGAGGTGCAAATCTCATACAGCTATAAAAGCAATGCAACGGATATGTCAATTATTTCTAATGGCACCTGGAATCAATAACAATTCCTCTTAGTAAACTACACACGGTTTCATTACGAGGTCATTAAGTGCACTTAAACATGCCATTCAAAGCAGGTCACATGGGATCATGTTTCCATTTGGTGCTGGGAAGTTATCACCATGTTTGCACTACTTGATTGCTGTGGAAGGAGATGTGTACTATATTTCAGGAGCTAAAGCTGATGAGTGAGATGCGACTGAACTAGATGCAAAATGTAAATCCAAGGGTAAAAGGATATAGAAAGCTTGAACAGACCTACTGGAAATTTTCACCTTTCTGCAACCTTTTTTCTCCAATTATCTTCATATCGTAGTTTTGGATTTCCTTTCACATAAAAGGTGTCTGTTTCACTTGTATTTTACTGAATTAAACTAATAAACTCAGCTGCACAGCGGTTAAGTGGTTAGCATCTTTGTCTCTTCTTCGCTCTTCTTTTTAAACTTGCTAGGCTAATCAGGAATTCAGATTTAGCCTCTCTTGTGAATGTAAGCACAAGCCTTTGTCTGTCTCTGGATCACAAGGATAGGCCTTAGTCACGAGGGTGAACCAAGCTAGATAATATAATCTAAAAAAAAAATAGTTGGAATTATGGATAAATGATACATTTCTGATTATTTCCACAAAAAAACATTTTATTTTTATAAAATCCTTTTCCTGAAAGAAAAAAAAAAACTTGAATAATTAGTCCCTTCATGCAATACTTTTAAACTTTTACAGTATCTTAGTATCCTAACAGTGCACTTAACTCTCACTGCATGCTAGCTTGTGGTTCCTAAAGTTTCTAAAGCTGCGTGCCAGCTGATGGAGATCCCGGGCTCCCGTTGCCTAGGTGACCCTCTAATGTTTTTTCAGCATCATTGGTTGTGTCTTCATTTACTCGCCTGAAAGTTCACTTTCCACGTCACTGCAAATGACTTACAGTGTGTATGCAGTGAAATTGGAGGTCCCTCTCCTTGTCACCTCACAGCAGAAAGGACGCCAGACACTAGATGCCTTTTCAGATTAGACTTAACTTTCCTTTTTGTCAAAGCCTACAGTTAGAGCCGGGTCCTGAAGCATCCCTTAGTTATGCAGCAGTAGCCTGCTGTGGGACACTGAATATTTCTTCTCCACTCACTTGTTTTCACTCTCCAGGTGTTTTGTATACAACTGCTATTGTATACTATCGCTTTCTCAAAGTTTGTGTTTTGCCTTGTCTCACTACGCTCTCCTTTTTTCTTTTTATAACCATTTGACACAGATGGCTGCCCGAGCCTGGTTCTTTTAAAGGTTTCTTCCTTTTGAAAGGGAGTTTTTCCTTCCTACTGTTGCCTGGAGCTTTAACTCTAATATTGTGAAGTCTTCACAGCCCAAAGACAGACAGTGTTGGTGTTTAGCACGATATGTACCTAAAGTTCGACAGACAGATTCAAAAACACATCAGGAAAAAGAAGAAAACTGGAAAATCTTTTGTGGGACTTATGAGGCAATAATTCATCTGAAGCTGAAACATTCTTAATGGAGACTATTAGGGGATGATATTAAAGCCATAATTTAAACTTGAAAATGAAAAACATATTTTTATACATACATGTGCTGTTTCAGCAAAAAAACCAAAAAATCCAACGAAAGTGAAATAATCCCTCTTGCTATTTCATTTCCACATACCTGTAAGTGATGTAAAATAATATAACACTGAAGAGAAAAGCTTTTTACCAGTTCATTTGCTGTATTATGTATGTAATTTTGACAAAATTACATATATATATATATATATAATATATTTTTAAAAAATGCACACACTTAGTGTCTTTTCAAAGAAATCTATGGAACTACAATGTGACTTTAAGTGATCAACCTAATCTGTGTTGATGAAATATTAAAATATTATTGAAAAAAGAAAGCTTGTTTAGCTCTCTTACTTGGTGCCATAGCAATGTCACCATGACACCCAAACAGGATTAGCTGCTAACACCCACTCCCCTGCTGTTACCATAGTAGCACTGCTGAAACTGCGACCCACAAGCTATAAAAAGCCAAATTAAACTTCAAAAAGCTAAAAATCAAACAGGAAAAAGAAAGTAATTAAAGGGGTAATACCTTATCTTTTGTGGGTATTTAACTTGTTTGATTTGACTGAAGCACATTTTAGCTGACAGGTCAAAAAGAGAAAGAGCAGGAGATGAAATATGGAGGGAAAAGCTGCGGAGGGCTATTAAAATGGCTAACAGGGTTATTATATGGATGAACCAGAACAAAATCCATTTTTCTCATTCCTCCTTCACTGTTGAAACCTCAGAGGACCTGTCCCCACCTGGTCTCCTTTCAGCCTCTGCCCAGTCTTCCTATCACCTCTCCTTTCTGACTGTGAAATCCAACCTTACTTCGGATTTTGGACATCGCCTTGCATTGCCTCTCTCTGCATTCTTGCTGTGATGTGTTAGAGACGCACTAACCAACAATTATTAATACATATATTTTTAAATATTACTAATTTCTTGTTCGTTTTCAAATAGATCGCACGCACTGAAAATTCTGGTAGATTTAGTGGAATCACCACATAGCCACAGATCTATTTCATAAGTTATCAAAATTTCTTAGTAAAAGGCCATTAAGCAAAAGTAAGGCTTTACAAAAGAGTGTGGAAACAGTACTTCTTTTTTAAAAAAGAGAGAGTAGTCTTATTTCTGAAATTTCCACTGATATGGGACATTCACCTATAATCGTAGCAGGAAAGGGAATGAATGCTGAAAGTACAGCCAGCAGATCTGAGAGTCAGCTGGAGTTAAAGAAGAGTGGAAATATGACCAAAACACAGACAGACAAGCATGGACAATTTGCAGGTAAAAGTGTGTGAGAGAAAAAGAGAGAGTAAATATACAAGTTTGTGTGTAAAAGAGCTGACTCTGTGCAGCGATGCCATGATTCAGTATCTCCTAGAACCACCTTTACCAACAGTAACTTGAACCAATGATTTTTATTATGGAGGAATTTTGGCCCTCTCTTCTTAACAGTGTTGCTTTAGTCCACTGACATCGACAGACGTTTGCTCCCTTTACAGTTTGACTGGGTCATTGCAATACCTCCACACTTTTTTTCCCCAGTCATTCTGTTGTACGTTTTTTTGATATGGCTATCAGTATCTTCCTGTTATATGACCCAGTTTCAGGCTAAGCTTTAGCTCCTGGACAAATTAGACTCAATACTTTGGTATCAAGAGAAGATCATTGTTTCCTCAATGGCTACAAGGTAGCTAGGTCCCATTGCTGCAGAACAAATCCCAAACATCACTCCTCCACCAATGTGCTTCTCAGTTGGTGTGAGGTGTTTTGTGTCGATCTGCTGCATTTGGTTTTCATCTAGCATGGTGCTGTACATTATGGCCAAACGCCTCCACTTGGTCTCCGCTGTTCTTGTAGATGGTTCAGATGCAATTCTTTCTTTTAGCAACCTTTCAACACAAGCCATACTTGTTTACCATCATATCAACTTTAATATTTAGCATGCTAACAGACCTGCATGGTCTGGTATGCAGCTCTAGGGCTTTTTGCAGTGTCTTTGAACATTGCAGTCTGACTTTGGGTTGAATTTGCTGGGAGGTCCACTTCAGGGAAGATTGTGGCTTAGTGTTAACAGACACCTGAATGCTCCAGAACAGCAAACTACCAAACTGCCATTATAGACATGCACACAATTGCTGATGATCAGTGGATGAAATACATTTGATTAGCAACACCTGGTTGCTACTTAACCTTTTAGTTCCAATCGAAGCAGTAAGGGTGTACAGAGTCCTGTGAAAACATTTCTTTTAAAATGATTGTACAACTATTTAGGCAGAATTCCTTGTCCATCACTGTCTCCAGAGCCCAAAAAGCAGTTTATCCAACAATATACTTGTTTTATTGAATGATTTAAAAAGACATAGCCCAGATGTATTTGGTTGCAATGATCTTAAACAGAAACTAACACTTACATTTGTAAAACCCGGAGCACCGATATTCATCTTTACTTTTAATTTACCATAAAAGGTTAGTCAGGTATGATTTATTTCTCTGATATCCAATTATTCATTCAGGTGCTTGCACTCTGTTATTTATGTGGCAAAAGTTACAAGGATTTTCTTCTGGACTTTTTTCATTTCACCAAACCTGAGACTTCGAATAGATTTCCTTGACTATCTTTAGTTTTTTTTTTAAAACATAAGGTATTTTGTCACTATAAGTGAGAAATTCAGTATAGGAAGCACATACAAAATCAAACAAGGCAGCAGCAGCGATGTATCCCATAAGAGTTCAATGACTCATACTATGATTTACTCATAAATGCGGCCCCTTTATCGTTTTTCTCAGCCACGATAATGTTGCTACTATGATTCATATTTCATTCTTAAATTGAAAATCTATCAGGTGATGTTCATGAGTAAAAATCTTTACAATATTTAAATACAAACATTTAATCAAACCTGGACTTTTTTTCATATGTGATGTGACAGACACTTCACAAGAGTTCTGTGATGTGATCGCAAAATGTGGAGAGGTGGGGAAAGAAATGAGATGAGTGAACCTGCAGAGCATCACACAGGTTTAGGCAGAGCACTGAAGTAGCACACACCCTCAGCTGATCAGTATCAGCTGACTCAGTTTATATAATCTGACAAGCTTGCGCTCTCACTCTCCTCTGATCATTCATGCTGCTGTGACTGGTTATGCTGATTTATTTTTTCCTGCACTCTAGCATCATCCTGTCCTACCTTCATACTAAACACAAGTTGTGATAGCATCTCATACCTTGTTAATAATATATACTCCACATCTCAGTGATACTGTATGAGTCTACAAACCGTGTTACAGTTACAAATACAAATCCTGAACTACAGCTACCTTTTGACAGGCCTATAGCACACAGTGTACCACATTTCTTTTCCTTCTTCCTCCTGAAATCAATCAAACTACAGAGAAGCATTTACAAATCACGAGGGGAACAATATGCTCTGTTTTGAGGCATCTGTCTGAATTGTATGCATTTCTCAGATCAAAGAGAAAACAAAGCACACATGGTCCACCTACACTTTTCCTTTCAGCTCAGCGGGGAGCGCAGTGGATGTTGCTTGTGGCCCTGTTCAGACATGGCAATAATTAACCACATGAAAGAGACATGTAGACAGAGACAAACACATCTCACACATAACTTTCTGTCTCAGTGAGTGTGAGGTCCAAAGACCCTTAGACACCAGAAAGTTTAGCATTTAAATGAGAAGCAAGATTTGGATGTGTGGTTAGGTGTGAAGTATTTGCTGTGATAAAATTAGTGAGGGTAAGACAGTGAAAGTGTTTGTTAAAATATGCGCACATGTACTTAGATTGTAATCATGTGCAGTGGTTTACACATTTGCCTAGTAAGTAGTAGATGACCTGCTGCTGATGACCAAGCATTAGACTGGGGGGGAAAGGTGATTTCAGTGACTTTGTTATCAGTGCCAGACAGTCTGGACTAATTCAGAAACAGCTTCTCTGCTGGGATTTTCCCACGCAGAAACATGTCTGGGGTTTGCAGAGAATGGTCCAGAGAAGAGTGTGCTGCAATTCTTTGGGTGAAAGTACCATATGCTAGCGGTGCCAGGAGAACACCCAGACTGATTAAAGCTCATATGAGGGCAGCGGTCACTCATATAACCACTGGCTGCAACCAAGATATGTGGAAGAGTGCTACAGCAGCAGAAGACCACACCAGGCGCTACACCTGACAGCTAAGAACAAGAAACTGAGCCTACAGTTTGCAATGTCTCACTAAAACTGGACAAAAGAGCACATGTGATATCTGGATGGCAGGGTTAGAATTTGCCATAAACAACAGTTCATCCTTCAGCTGGTGGTGTAAAGGTATTGTCTTGAAACAATTTGGGGCACTTAGTACCAACTGAGCAAGGTAAAGTGTCAAAATCATACAGGATAAACATATAGGAATATAACAGGAAAGTAAAAAGATGGCTGGACTATGTCTTTTGGTTATTTTGTGTACCCACAGCCCTCATATTGACCTCCATATTGAAATTTGTTGAAACAACAAAAAAATTTAGCCCACTGTCTTCTTGAAGTGATCAGTTTGATGCAGCAAAGACATGATTTATTTTGACTATGTAGTGGTCAAGTACAGAGTTTGGTGCTGACTAGGGTGTTTTTGATAAAACATTCAGCCTTTCTGTGCTTTTACCGATTCAGCTAGCGCAAGAAAGAACGAGAGTGCGTGTATGTGAGCTTGTATGTGCACATATCTACGGTCCTGTGCAGTTATTTTGTAATATATGTGCATGTCAATAGATGTTTGAAGGAAGCCCAACCTTTCTTTAAGGCATAATACTGCAGCATTAATGCTGATATTGCATGCCTGTGTATACACGTGTGTCTGTGCTTTCACTTTTTTTTTTTTTTTTAATTTTTTACCATATTCAGCATTTTGCCCTCACTTCAAAGTACTTAGATGGTACCTCTGAGGTAACAACACTCTTCTTAAAATGCACTTGGACTGCTGCATTTTACATCATCTGTACTTCACTCTCTGGTTTCTCACTGGGGGTAACAAGAACAACTTTTCTGCTGTAACCAGACTGTGAAGACTAACTCAAAATCAAACACATCATCAAAGCTGCGAGTGTGAAAACAGACAGAAAAATTTTGATTAATGATGAGATAATTAAAGGCACAGCTCATCCCCAATAATAACTTTGTCTTGTGGCATGTGGTGCTATTTTTCTAACGAGATGATTTTTTCCAATGTTTTAAACATATCCGCTGCAGGGACGTCAGCTTTCCCTTTAACATGCTGGAAACATATGCCAAAAGAAAAACACATTTGAAAAACTCAGCAACAATGTCCCTTTTTTTTCCTCCCATAAATCACAACCTGGTTGCTTCAGAAAAAAAAATCTATAAATCTTGTAGTGACTACTTTAATAATACCAAACTACATTTGCTAACCTCACTCACTGAGGGAAAAAGCACGAATGACAGTGACAAGATATAAACACTACTGGACTTAATTCTCAGCATGTTTGACCAGATACGTAGCATTTTGTATCTTTTTCGGGGCTACAACTGCAATGACATGAAAAAACAAGACTTTATTTTGATATTCGCTAGCTGGGACCACATCCTCAGTTACGATGCATGATGATGAATCAGGGACCGTGAACTGGTGCTGCTGTTTGGGGAAGGCCTCAAAGGGGACTGGCAGTGGCTCCCGGGCTGGGCAGATCCCCACGTACTAACGGGAAGTGAATGAAAGGATGAAAGGAAAGTAGATGAAAGAAGAAAAGAAAAAAAAAATAGGGGGGGGCATATATAGACTGAGGCCTGAAGGGGTGTGAATGAGGTGTGGTCCCACTCCTGAAATTCAGATGATATCTCCACTTCTTTTGATTTCCTTCAGTTTTCAGACCCAGCACGGTGCCGGTTTCTCAACCTTGGTAAATAGAGTTCTACACACTACAGTAGTTCTAAGTTACTAAGCAACCAACAGCTGGTACGAGCAAAATAAATACCGATGCTGGAGTAAATTTGTGTATACTGGGTTATGTAACTTTAATGTTAGCTAGCTGCGTGTGTCATAAAGTGCTGGAAGAGGGACCCAAATGCAGACTATGGAGGCAGAATGATTCAACAAAAGGCAAGCTGTTTATTATGCTTGAAGAAAAGTCCAATAGGTAACAAAATCTCGAATCCCAGTGTGCTAGGTAACACTCTCTGGTAGAAATGTGAGGGGAAATACTCAAGAATAAAAGCCACAACAAGGACTGAAGGGAGAGACTGGGATAGATGCTCATAAGGGTTATGAGTGGAAAAGAGGTGGGTAATGAACCACATGTGTAGACAATCAAAACAGAGAAGACAAATGACTACCAAAATAAAACAGGAAGTGAGAAACAACTACTAATCAGAGAAACACAGGCACAAGAATTCACTTGTGCTCGTGCTTAACAAAGGGGAAAGTCAAAGGAGGATTAGACAGAGAAAACACTAAAGGGACAAATGAACTCTAATACAAATAGAAAAAGGAGCTAAAAAGCAATGACTCAAACCACTAAGGAAATATAACAAGCAATTCCAAACATAGATAGTAACCTAACAAAGACAGGTTTAAGGAGAGGAAGCACTGAAAAGAGGTGATGTGAAAATGAAAGGAACAACAACGGTAATTATAATTACAGATAATTACAGTCGCGGTTTCTTTCACACTGCTTTTTAACCCCATTGCTCTTTCCGGAATTTAAGCTGATGCAATAGTATTTTAGTGATCACTTTAGTGATCTGGTATTGCTTATTTTATCCCCGGTGTTCTTAATTTGATTACATACGTGCAGGGAAATGAAACTGTACTCTATCAGATACCAAAGCAATTTGCCTGACATATGATATTTTTTGCACAATGCTGGAGAATAGTTTGTAAATTAGCATAACCATAACATACTGCAAAGTACATTTCTCCTATTTACAGAAATCACAGTGCACCGCTCAGGGGTGAAGAGGTACAGAGAAACATAAAGAGGGATGAGGCAGAGAAAAAAAGAGATGTAGGGAAAATGGAGTTAGAAAATGAATCTAGTATCTTGTGTTCTTAAAGTCTGCATGCTGTCATTTTACCCTTGCTGTCACCAACACATTGTCTCCCTGTTGTACGTATGTGTGTGTATGCATGAGTGCATGAGTCACAGGGAGTGTGTGATGAGCCATGAATGATGCTGGATATTAGCCTGTCAGACTTGTACAACCACACAGGTACTGAGGCGCGCGCACACACACTAACACAGAGTTCTGCCCCACAGCAGTATATCACACAGAAAGGATAGATACAAGGACGTGCTCCCTCTCTTTATTCTGTATGTGTTTCTCTATTATCCATATCGCTCCACTGCCATGCAACGTCTGCCTCTTGAATGCGCAAACATTATTTAATCTTTCTTTAGTATAGCAGTCTCCATTATAACTTCTGTTGCAAACTTTCTGCAATGCAATCAGACCTGCCTTTTATTGTGTGTATCACTGTTAAAAGCTGTTTGCACACCAACATTAGTTTTTGATTGAATCATTTATATTGGCTCAGTTTTGGACCCCATGTGTGCGGGTGTCTATCACTGAATGTGAGAGAAAGCTGGCCTCTCATTAACCATCCACCCCAGCGTTGTGATGTAAACTCCCGCTGAGTCTGGCATGTTGACCAGCTCTCGGAAACCGTCCCTGTATCATTAACAGGCTTTTGTTTCTGATGCTTGACTTTTCTCTGACATTCCTCCGTTGCCTCTGAGAATGCTAATGATTTAATGATAAAAACTGAGAATAGATCATCTCCTTTCTTCAAAATAAACAATTCTCATATTTATAAAAATTTGTTGAGATATTCAATACTTATCTTCATAAACTGTGACTGACCCAAAGAGCAACTTTTGTGCTTGTTATGGTGATATTTTGTACTAAATAACATGGTGGGAAAAATTGCACCTTTGCTGTATATATTGTGTGGCTAAACCATTATATTATACTGAATGTGTGAACATGACAGCACTTGTGTTTTGACGAGTTTTGTGCTGTTGGCATTCGCATAGCCACTGATCCTGACTTTGTCAAAGAGATGACGAGTCATTGTTCCAGACTTCTAGCATAAGCCTCTCATCAACCGACTCTTGAATGCTGCTTCGTCTTTATTCCGGCGTCTGTTGCCATTGTTAAAATTCCCATTTCTATGGGCAAAAACTAAAACTTGGCTTGGGGATGAAGTAGGCCATGTGCAAAATGTCAGCGTTTTTCAGCCAGCATTATATTTAGCAGGAGCATCAACGACAGCACTATAGTTTAGATCGACCACAGACAAGTCAGACTGGGATTCTGATTTGGAATCAAATGAACAATTCTTCGTCTTTGCAAAAAATTTCTAAAGACTGCTTCCAGATTTTTTTATGCTGCACTCACAAGTACAGTGTGTTCATGGGAGTAGGCGTGGCAACGTGATCTCCAGTTAAACTTTTCACGGTTCGCTGCATGGCAGGCGGAGTAGGACTCAAATGCAGGACTCAGAAAAGAGGGATGAACACAAAGGTAGCTTTATTGGTTAAGCTAAAATAACAAAAGGACTAAATGGGGACACAACTGGGAGGACAGACAAGAGACAAGACTTCCACAGGAGATGCTGAGGACAAGACACAGAGATGAGACACAAAAGTGAACATAATCAAACAAGAAACCATGAACTATAAATCTATATAAAAACAATAAGAGGCAGTAGGACATACTAAACTCATCACTAAAAAATGCACATCTTTAACTTAATCTCTTGAATCCAAAACAAAAAACAAAAAGTTTACAATGAAAACTCAAAATGCTGTGTTGGAAAAAGTGGTGACTTGTGCTATCATTGATGAAATGATGTTAAAACAATGCAATGACTACAAACAGCATGGACTAATATAAAAAAAAATGGTGTCCGCTTGAAAGTTTTTTCAAGTATGTGAGCAAATGAGCCAAATGTCTAATAGTGTCCTGATGATCGCATCCTTTTAAAATTCTGATCATATTAAAAGCAAGTAAGAGGCTTCAAAACATTTATGCTGGACATAAACATGCGATCATAATCAGACTTTAAAGGTACACTATCATTATGTTGTCATGTACCAGGAGACCTCGCTAATAATCAAGGTATCAAGGGATCCTTCCATACCTAAGCTTACGTGGAGTACACAGTGCACACCATCTACCCACTTGCGGAGTGTAACAGCTTTCCAATAAACCACAACTACATGCCACCTTATGTAAGCAGTCCAAACATCGTTGTTGCTGCATCTTATATTATTTAAACAGACACAAGTTAGTTTTTCCAGTTCAAGATTAGTCTAAATTAACACTACCAGTGCTGACATTCCTGCTTCAGACAACACAGTTAAAAACTGCTGTGCTCCCCTAGTGGTGCACCTGCATGAATGAACCCTTTCCTGTATAAATGCAGCAACTTAAGACGTAACCGCAAATAGTGCCCAAGCATCCAAGGAGCAAATGTCTCTTAAACCATGTGAAATCTAAATTCCCTTAAATGGAACACAGAAAAGAGGCATCCATGCATGTAGCGATTGGCCCGTGGTGCACCGCTTTGTCGCTAGAGGACATCACAGACTAAGGTTGCCTTGGTAACCCTGTAACGTATCTACCATTTTGTCATCTTTGAATCATTTTTATCCTCTTGTCCTATACGTAGTCGCTTCAGTTGCTCATCTTGAAGTTGAGATGAGTTTATGGAGGCACCAGCCACCAATCAATTCACGTCGCTTACAGTTACACTTACTACTTGCTGGGTGGAACTTGCTGACTATCATAGATTTTCTGTGGTCGCCTCATTGCTGCAAATAACTTCCTGTGTTAATGCCTCTTAAGTGTGTTCAGTTACCAGACACAGAAAACATAGTATTTGACCATAGCTGTCTTGCTAGCTTTGAAAATATTCAAAATGACTCTACGTAGTTAATTTTCTAAAGATGACAATTTAAAAGTCCGCATCACAACGCATGCAATGTGAATGTCTGACAAAAATCCGTTGCTGTTGACGATATAACTAGCTCTTGACAACTTATCGTCTTCTGGCTATGTGAAAACTGAGTCACAGTCCCTCAGACATGGCAAACTCGGAGAGATGAGTAACGTGTTCCACACAACTATTACACTTATGAGAGCATCTTTCAAGTAACCTCAGTGCACCTCAACTAGCCATACCTGTCACTGTGAATGAATAATGTACTCAAAATAGCAAGTGGAAGAGCAGATGTAAGTGATTTGAGGGACGGCATTAACACTGTGGCGTCACCATTAAACCCGAGCCTCTTCATCTCCATTGGAGGCACATCTGTAGGACAAAGTGTCCTAATGGTTTGCTAGAGGGTGATGTCATAAGGTTGACCAGACACAGAGGTACGCCTCCCGAGAGAGGACGCACTGTACCGATCTGGACACAATGACATACAGATATACAGAGCAGCTAGGCTGCTGTGTATTAGTGTGCCACAGACACATGCAGACACTCCCCAACGTGTAAACTTGTGGCCGGATCATAAAGATTCACGAAGAGATTTGTCCTTTAGACTGTCATTGTGCGAGGACAAGCCAATGACAGAATGGGAAGAGGAAAAGGAACAAAAATAAATAGGATGCTCTTACTGAACCCTGTATGCATGTTAGAAGACAAAGGAGGAGAGGAAGCAACATGATAGTTCAGATGGATGGGAGGATATACGACTCTTTCTTATAAAAACATTTGAATGCAAGTTCAAATGTTTGTAACCATATGAATTTAGCATTAGTATAAAAAAAATCATTCTTAGTAATCTCTGAGCTATTAGCATTCAAAGTAGGGAATTTAATAATTCCTTCCCCTTTCAGTGCCCCTTTAAATGTCCTTTAATCAACGATCGACCTCCTCATAAATCTTGTTTTCATCCTTCCTCCCTGTAGTATTTTTTTCATCCATCTGTCGTTCTGCTACCTGTCCTTGTACTTTATCCCATGCTAGAGCTTTGTACTCAGCTCACTGACATCCTTGCCACATTTCCATTTCATTTAGGCATAGATTAATCATACATAGCATAGCTAAATCCATACCTAAATATGACGCCTCTCAAAATCAAAGCATTTCTGATATCTGTGTGTCTGTCAGCTTTATTCACCTATATATGAGCACACCTCTCCCTCCTTTCTTCCCTCTTTTTCCTCAAGAGCATGCCCATTAGTTCTGCTTGCTTGGTGTTCGATGGAGCCTGTCCGCCATGCCGGCCCCCTCAGAGACCCCGCTGGAGCCACCATGGAACCTCTGATTCATCAATCTCCTTGCAGCTGGCAGGAAACTCAAGGGGCATAGTCCCCGCTGGCCACCTGGAGCCAAGATGGCTGACAAGACGTGAGGGTAAAGGAGAGGATAGAGGCAGGTGACACCAGATTAAAAACAAACAAACAAAGAAGTGTTATGCAGAGAGTTGTAGAATGGAGAATAGTTACTTGGAAAATTGCATGATAGGAGATTGTTGTGGGTGTGGTACTAAACCTTTGATGCAATAAAAGAGAGCAACTGTTTTGTCCCTGCCTCACTCCAAACAAGCCCTTCAGCAGTGCTCTGTTGTATATCATGTGGCCATCTCTCTATCACGTCTGTGGGTGTGTCAGCATGAGCAAATAGATTTCATGGTCTAAGATGATACACTAAAAGCACAGTAGAGGGCAAGAAGGTTAATAAGCATTCAATAAATGGATTTTACAGGGTGTTGTGTAATCCCCCTACATACCTACAAGCACCCAACACAATGTACACTTGCACACACCCAACTTAAATGTGCAAGAGTCATTTTGAATAAGTTACCAATCAAATGCACAGAAGTTTAAACATCAGTCGTATTATAAACCAACTGAGAAAACATAAGAGGGGTAAGACTGGGGTAAGAGTATGAATATGAGCTTAAGAATATGAGTAAAATAAATATTGAAGAGGCTATTAAAGGGTATTAGTGACAAGACGTGTGCAATAAAATGGACTTATCTGTGCAAACTACCTTTATGGATTCCCTCGCCTGAAGCGAACTCACTGCACACAGATTTGCTTAAAACCGAAAACACTGGCGCTGAGATTAAATTAAAAAATAAATCAGACTGTTAGCACCAGGAAAGCTCTTATACAGCAACCTCTTTGCCTCACTCATGATGTGACACAACACAGCCACCCCAGGGCGGATGCTCGCTTTAACCACTAGTCTTCTATGACCGGCCTCAAAGCAGCTTCACTGAAGCAGCAGAGGTTAAGTGTCTTGCTCAAGGGCCACTCGACCACATTTACAGATCCAGTAGGAAGTGTGGTTCATTCGTTGCCCAGCCTGGGCTTTCCCCCGTTGGTCTGGGCAGTCAATCTAGTTGGCTTCTTAAAAAAATCTGGCAGCCACCCTTTTGGCTTACCTCCATAAAACTGAAAAACCCTTGTGTTTCCTGGGGAAATCTGACTTAATTGTATGAATGTACAAAAGAAATAAAAAAAATGGCAATCACAGTTTCTGAAAGCCTAAGGGAACATCAATATTTTCAGGCGGTTGAAACACCCAAAATGTTTTGGTTTACAAGTATTACCAGACACATTCCATATTACTTCCATATTACTTGTAATGCACATAGAAACAAATGAGCAACATACTCCCCATATACTCCCCTCACTGTTCATATAATTATTGAATCACTACACCTAATCCTTCTGTCTTTGTCTTACTATTTTATAAGACTGAGCTTTGTGCCACTGCATTGATGAGTCATTGATGACACACAAACAAACACACACACACACACTAAAGATGATTAAGTCTTCTGTTCCTCATGTAAATATGTGAGTGATTTGGGATTTGTGTAATTGAACACTCTGCCAAAAAAAGGCACACAATAAGGTACATACACAGACCCTTACATGCAATTCCTACCTGCCTACACACATGGAATCACCTATACAATTGCAATAAACACAGACGCACATTTAACTGAGCAGTAGTCCCGAGGTCTGTTGCAGGCAAGGGGCCTGGGCTAACAATGGATAGCGAGACCTGTGGGACACCCAGTTGCACACACGCACACAAATGCGCTCCCTATCTCACTTTCTCTTTCCCCCCTGTGGGTAGACACACAAAGTAGATTCTGGGCTGTTGTTCAAAGCTTAGCAGGATTAGCTACATGATCTTGCCACGTTTTTTTCAAAAATATATTTTCATATTTCTAGCAGGTTTTGGAGAGCAGCTTTAGATAGAACTACTTGAGAATAAACTGTCAGATTTCATCTCTGTTTAGCAAACAAGTTACATCCTGGGGAGCGGGAAAGGTGTCGGCAACACAGGCAGAAAGTAAATAGACAATGCTGTACACACTTGGTCCACGTCTGTGATCAGTGATATGGTCAGTAACTTACTTCCACTTTTGAGAGAAAATGAGGAAAAATGTGACTGGACTGCACATACCAAACCAACATCTTTGAGCTGAACTGGATGCCTGACAACACACCAGGCCTTGCCATCCACCATCAGAGCCTGCCCTCACTAAACCCTGAGTGAGTTAAAAACAATTTCCGACAGGTTCAGGTTGCAAAATTTTGTAGACATCGATGTGTGAAAGCTGGAGGTTGCAGCCTCTGAATTTGGACACCCTGCTGTTTCTGGGGTCTCAAGGTTGGCAAGTATGCCAGTCAGGGGCCATGTAGCAACCACCAGTTGTGAGGGAAATGCAAAGAGGCATAAAGTGCTGCACTGAAAATCTCCTCATGATTCTTTTGGTTGCTATCAATTTGTCAGGGTTACCAGTAGTTTGCATGGAATTTGTCAGCAAACACTTACGAGCATTAATGAAACTATGTGACCAGCAGACCAGAATAGAATATCGATCAAGGTTTTCAAATTAAAATCTGTGCCTTTTGAAATATATGCTCTTTGCAGCGCTAAAGCACTTTATTTAAGTTTAACTGCAGCTCAGAGTGTAAATGGTGTTTATAGAGGAATTGCCATCTTCCATGCAGACTATGGGTGACTGTGACAATTTGCTAGTGACCAAAACAATCACAGAGGTTTCTTGGTGACACACTCTCTGCAGCTGATTTTGCTTAGCTATTGCTAACACCCTCCAGCAGCTGCTCGCAAACTGGTGAGGGAGTACACAGTTTTCCATAGCAACCAGAGGTTACAGGAGGTCGTAGGCATATGTGACTGACTGAACCCAACCTAACATTATGTCATATAATATAGTTTTTCTGAGATCCCAGTAACTTTTACTTCTGTTCAAATGTATGTATGTAATTTCCAAAGTAAATTTCTAAAGCTGTGTTTCCTAAACCACCCTCTCGCAGAGAGATACACACCGCAAGAACATGTTGCTTGTGTAATAAAGTCATGTAATGGCACTGAGCTCATTCTGGCTCATTTTAAGAAGTCTCCTTGGAGAAGGTTGACTTTGCCTTTTAAAAACCAGCGCATGTGATTCGTGAGTCTCCTGTGAATTGTTAGGGCTTGGTTTCAGTGAGGCAAGCAGTAGCAAGACGTCTCTGCCTCGTTTTATTTCACATTTTGTCCACTTTGTGTCATTTTTTCCTCCCTTGCTGTACTCTCATTTTAGTCTCTCTCTCTATTACATCTTGAAGCTATCAGTGTTTTGGCAGCGAGGCAACAGAGAGGCAACAGTGCACGTGGAGAGAACATACCCACAATTCCACTGCTGTGGCCAACAAACACACACATACACTGACATGCACGCGTGTTGATAATTCCATTGTGTTAACTAGCTGGCAGGAAGCCTACCTCAGTGTTTCCAAGGCAACAAGTTTGTAATTTTTAGCGATACTGTTGTACATAGCGTGTGTACATGTGTGTGAGCCGATATTTTATGAAAACAATATTGAAAACATATGAAAATGCCAAATGTGATTTAATTTTTCCCCTCCCTCTTTCTGGTCTGACATCTCTGGAGCTTTTCAAAGACAACTGTTCATCTCTGTGTAAATGACAGATTGGCACATGAATGATGGTATAAAATCGCAATCTTGCATGCTGACATTTTTGTTTGCTGCACTTTTTGCAGATTACTTCAAACTCAATCTCTGCTCCTGAATGAACGCTTTGAGACTTTTGATTTATTGTCGGTAATGTTTACGCTGCAGGATAAGGGTGTCGGTTTTTCTGGATTTCTATTGTTATTCAACAAATCCTATGAAAAGATCAAAACTAGCAATGCGCGGTAGTCGACATTAATCCCAGTGATGCGGCTCTACAGACGAATATTTGATGCTGCAGAGCTGTAACCTAAGATGGACTTATTACGAAAAATAAGCAGTGTCACCTGCTTAATTCTTTAAATATACACATAGGAAGGGACTAGCGGCAATGTGAGGAGATTGCTGAATGACAGGGAATTTCCATCAATTTGCAGCAATGACAGATGAAACAAACACTAGAAATCCAAAGTGTACTGACTGAGTAGAACTACTATATCACGTATAGGTACTGTGAAATATAATGCTCACTATACGGGGTCAGTTAGTGTTATTCCTCTATATTTACTGTGCTGGGATTACCAGGTCTTATATTTACTGAATTGACTTCTGTATATTTCAATTTATTTAGCATAAAAAGGCTGCACTGTTTTTACTTTACCTCTCTAGAAGAGGTAAAGAACTAAGAATTACAGTGAAATAAGGAAAAGTATAAGACATAAGTACACAGTGCAAATACATTCTATATGCATTATTAAGAAAGTACATTCTTTGCATGAGAAACAATGGCATACAGCATGGTCAGCCAAGAGAGGGTGAGTGCAGGCTGTATCCCAATGTCAGTGCATGTGTTTAAGTGTGTGAGAGTGGTTTACGCCTTGAGCTGTCTTCTTTTCTTCGAGAGGGAAGTAATGGAATTAAAGAGTCTCTATTGGCAATTTTTACACACATACTCAAATGAATCAGGTTCAAAATGAGTTTTATTTTCATTTTTAACATTTTCCACTCTCTCTCTCTCTGTCTCACACTCACACACAGCCAGAAAAAAGAAAAACATGATTTGGGGTCTACGAGAGGCTAAAGCGAGTAAAGACGCTGCAGGTTATCATACTGAATACAGCAGAAAAATAGTAAATGTGTACAATGTGCATACTGTATGCACAATATGAATAATATTTCGCTACAAAAGAAACACATTCACATGTGTATTTGCACTTACAAATAAATAAATAATACCAGAGATTCACGTGATAGCAATCAGTTGCATGCCGCAGAACATCTTCACCTGAAGAAACCTCAGCGCAGGAAGCTGGAGCCCCACCGGAAAGCCACAATAAATAAATAATTAAATAAAAATAAAACTCAGTGTGTGCACACCTAGACCTGACCTGCTGTCTACCTTCTGATTTCATTTGCATAAACCTGCTACTAGAAAACCATGGGTTTGTACTCTACGGAAAATCTATTAACAGTCTTATAATAGACTAATTTAGAATTTTTTCATCACACCGAGTGGGAAAAGAAGACACTGACAAAAAATGATGGAAAAGGAAACGGAGAGAATGATGAAAGAAAGAGGAGAAAGCGTCACTAATGTTTCCTGCTAAAATATTCAGACTACTGCTGCATGATGCGTCACCGTGTCCCACACATACACGTACACTTACACACTCTCACATGTACACACTGAGCCGAGAGCCATTCCTAGCCCCTCTATCCAGAGTCCCCCATGGAGGAGCATGCAAGAGCCGGCGGCCATATTTGACCATGCTGAACTTCCTGTTCACTCGCTCTTCTGACTCACGATTGGTTATTTATTTAGGAACGGGAACAGGAAGGCAAATTCAGCGAGTAGAGCGCAGAGATCACATGTCACAGCTGCCTGTTTTGTAGAAAAAAAACTGCCAAAGTGTATAAAAGTGAATCGCCTCTTAACCAAGCTTTTTTCGTGCAGACTAGAGAACCAGGAGTTTGTTAGTCCCCACATAGTTAACAGAGGCCCATGTAGAGTTAGATAAAAGTCACATTAGATAGAAAAAGGAGCAGACAAAATTCAGGATACTGGAATGTGTGGAAACTATGAAAATATGTAACCAAATGGAGGAATAAACAACAAAGAAACACAAGATTGTGTGCCAAACACTGGCTTTCTTTTGCTTTCCTTTCTTCCCTCCATCCCATCCCACCTAGGACACAGCATATTAAACATTAAAAACCCCTAGTCAGCTCAGGAATACAAGTCCAGAAAGAACAGCGGCAGGAAGTGGAAGGTAGAGGAGAACAGAATCAGTCACATCATATACACACACTCGGTGTGGTGCATGCAAAGGTCATTATGCTAATGTTAAATAAACACGTGGTTTAAAAAAAAAAGTCACATCACTGAAGCCCAAGTACAGCAGAAAATAATAATTTTTGTACTAATTTGTCTCTGGAACAGTTAAAGAGCTTTTGACCTGATATTATTTCAGTGAAGTGAAATATGTTGAGGTATTTTTGTTTATTCAAGACTCTTTGACTCTAATACTTTCTGACAGTTATCACTTGTTACACTTCAGCTCCACCAAGACGCACTGTTACCAAACTGTAAAATTTTTAGCTTGAAACAAGGCAAACAGTGAACTGGAATTGCAATTTAAACAGCTTTTTTTTCTCTTTAATCCAGAAAGCCACGGATGTTATTCCAAGGTGCAGCATTTATCTTCAGCTATGACTGATATACTATGGCAATAAGATGCTATCCAAGAGAGCTGCTGAAAACTCAGAGTGATGGGATTTGTTAACTAGCTGAAACCCTGCCATCACTGCCCTTTTATTCTCATTTTATATCATCCCAATAAATACAGCAACACATTTTTTTAAAGTTCTGGTTAGACTTTATCCATCAATCACCGTACTCATACGCACTCATATCCAAAAGACAAAGCGACAGTATGGGTAGTATCACATACACATGCTGATACATAAATTGAAAAATTAGCAGTTTCAGTATATATAATTTTGTGTAAAAAAAAATCCATCAAGCTTTAATAATAAAATAACATTCGTCCTATTAAACTGATGAAAAGGCTTCCTGGATTTCAATCTCTCCACATGAGCTGTTTGGCTCATTGACTTCATCTTTCTGTCTTTTCTCCCATCCTATCATACACACTCGCACAGGTTTTAGGGACATTTTAATACCATGAAAAGCCCAAAACGGCACATCACATATTTTGCTGTAAACATATATAAACATGCACACACGCACACACACACAGTCCACTGCAGCTGAGACGGTTTCCCCCCAGAGACGTAGTGTGTCCACTTCTCTTAGTTCTCTATCTAGGTCAGCTTCACAGAAAACCATGCATACCTCTCTCTTTCTCTTTTTCTCTTTCTCTCCAGCTCCATCTCTTTCCTTTTCTTTTCCCATTTCTGTCTCAACATCTGGCTTCATTCTTTCCTCTTCTAAGCTGCCCCACTCCAGCTTTATTTTAAGTTTTCCTCTCTTCACTTGTGTGTGTGTGGCTGTGGGTGTGTGTCCATGTGTGTATGATCTCTGAAAAAGGATACCAACAGTTTGAACAGAGTTCCAGTTATCCTATTGCCAGGGGATAAGGTTGCATTTTAAGGGAAGGAAAAATAACTTCATGTAAAAATATGCCAGCAAAATTTCCCGATATCCACATTTTGCGTAGCTGTAAATCACATTAACAGGAGTTTCCTGAAGTCAACTGAAGAGCGTCATTTCGAAAGTATAAAGTCCTGTTGATCAAAGGATGAACTAGACAGTTTTGCACCAGGAGAAGTTTCATTCCAAAAGAGAATATTGAAAAGATCACACCTACACTTAAAACTAGTTGGCATGAAAATGAACTTTCATTGTGGGTTTCTTGTTGACTCATGACTCATCTTTAATCCTTTGTTTACAAAGTTTCACTTAAAAAGTTGGAGCTTCGACATAATCACAGGACACCCATCATTTCTTCATATTCTGCTTCCAAGAAGCTGCTTTTTCACTGATTTTCAGCCCAGTCCTTGTATCTGACCATTTTCAGAATAATCTTTTTTGTGTGTGTGATTGTTTTTTCTTTCTTTTTTTCTATTTCTAACCACTTAACTCTGGCCTATGAATCATTCAAGCATAGAAAAGGCACCTAGCTCAAGGGATAGGTCTACTCATAACAGACACAGCATAGAACCAATTTTAAATTGCATGTTTAGGCACTTTGCTACTTGCAGCCAATGGCAAAAGCATTTCATTTGTTCCTAATTCTATCCTAAAGACACAAAATAGTATTTTTGCCCCAATAAAGTGCTTCCCAAAAGGCTATTAGCCAAAAAGTTGGCATCTCAGCATGGTGTGCATTGTGTCTTTAAAAGATTCTAAGGAAACTGGAGAAATATAAGTAGCAAGCCTAAAAAAATACATACAACAGGTGAACAGTGCCTAAAATGTCAAGACCTGAACTGAAAGGTGCATCTGACCCTTCAGCCGATCCATCTACTGTTCTGTGACACCTCATCAGAAATGGTCTCAGTTAAGAGGTGACAGTCAATAAGCTATTCTTAAGGAATAAAACAGGTGGAAAGGGGTGTGGTGTGCCAAAAAACACAAGAACAAGGCAGAAACTCAGTGGCAACGTGTCTTATGAACTGATGAATCCAAATTTGAAATCATATTTAAACAAAATCTAAATACGTCGTTTAAATTATCAAAAATATAGAATAGGTCAGGCGAGGCATCAACAGCCATCTGTAGTCAAGGTACAGACTTTTTCATGGTTTGAGATCAAAAAACAATGCAGCCAAAGAAAAGCTTCAAAAGGTCTGGAGAACTATCCCTGCAGACTACTTAATGAAATGACAAGAAACCTTGTCTAGAAGAGGTTAGACTGTGTTAAGGTTTAAAGGTGGTCATACCAAATAATGACTTTCAAGCTTAGTCAAAATGTATAAACTCTGCTTTTTTTTAAATATACTGTATTTCATTTTTTTTTTCAAACATTCAACACTCCTAGCATTATTTCCCATTTACCTATAAAGAAATAAGGGGTGCCCCAATCCTTATGCACACTAGCTTATGTCTTCACTAATTATGTCTTTAGAAACGGATATATAAAATGCACAAGCCTGTCTGACAGCAGAAGTGTAAGAACACATATATTAAATAACAAAACACAAAGTACAATCTTGTCTGCTCTGATTGATTGAATGATTTTCTTCCCCTTTGGTGAAAAAAAGAAGCCAAGGGGAGTGACAGCAAATAGAAGCTAATTGACCAATTGGTCGCACAAGCTCACAATTTGCACAGAACTGTGCATATTAAAATGCACGCATGCAAAAGATATATCTACAAGAGCACAAGAGGTTTAAAGGTTTTCCTGGAAAATATGCCTTCAAAGAATGTTCATCTAAGTGCTGTGTCACTTTACTATAAATGTACTCTGTATGTGCTTTCCACATATTTTGGAGCAGGTAGTTAAATAAGCTGAGTGAAGGCATACATTTTTGTGAGCTTTTGGAGTCAATACACTGAAATTTGGATTCTTTGTCACACTCATTTAATCCTGTATGTACTTTACATACTTTAATGTCTATCGTACAGTTAAGTTGTTGACACAAAAAGACAGTTGCCTTAGTGTAACTGACTGTAATACAATGAAATGCAGCTTAGAAAAAAAGAAACAGAAAAAGCTAAACTCCAAGATGAGGTTGATTTAACTGACAAGTCTGCTTTTTTACTGGAAGCCAGCACTAATGATCCACTGGATGTGTGTGTGTGTTTGCTTGTGTATAGCAGGTTCTGATTATGTAAATGTTTTTCTTTTCTGGACGTGTGGACATTTTTTAGAGCTTCAGAGCTTTCTTTTTTTTTTTCTTTTTTTTTAGCTAATGCAGTCAGTTAAATCTGTGTATACTTGTCCATGTGTCTGCAAATTGATCTGGTTAGACTAGAGTACGACAGTGCTGAGAGTTCAGAGGCGATGTCCTGACAGAGCTTGAGGATGACCACTCAGATAAACAAGTGAACGAGTGAACCACTCAACACATACAAACACATGCACTGACAATCCGAGGGCAGTGAGGGAAATGCAGAAAATGAAAGCAAATCAGCTATGCCCATATAATAAGCTTCAATCTGCTTCCTGGTAAAGTGCTGGACAACATAGTGAATAGCATAATCAATGCAAACATGATAGTACAGCCGCAATAACCAGCACTTTAGAATACTTAATATTGGCTGCTTTCCTAACAGAGGGCCATTTGTGAATTATATTGTCATTGTTTTTGCCTTTTTCTTCCAATAATGACGGTCGCCAGGAAGCAAATTTGAATGATTAATGCAAAAATGCAACACTGAATCATCACATCTTCATATGCCAAATGAAGTAATGTCACACCTTTAATAAATCAAAACAAAAATACATAATTTGGTTTTATTTGTAGCCCGTACTTTTTTCTTTTATGAAAATTTTCCATCCATCCATAATATATAATATTAATCTCTATATGCATGTAAAGCTGAGGAGCACAATTATAATACTATTATATTGAATTTTTCCACTTTCAGTGACAGACTGCAAGTAGTTGTGGTGACTGCTTTTGATGGCAAGGTGAACATACAAGTCGCTTGGTGGAAAAAAACTTGTTAAAGCAATAATTGACTTATTTAGAGAGACCACAGTCACTGTCAGACATATTGACACAGTTCTGCAAATAAATACCTGCTAATTTATAAACAAAGATAGAGCGGCACTGTTGCAGTCAGTCTTCACCAGTGAGTATAACCTGTCTGTGATGCATCTCCTTGCAATAGAAGATGCAACTGTGTCTCAACTGGTTGTACCCTAGTTCAAATTATTTTATAAAAGCCAGTTTGCTGAGGACCTACATCCTATAGCAATTATGCTAGGTGGTGGATTTTCAGAAGTTGTCTATGAGGATCTGGCTAGACTCCGAATTTAAGTAGTTATATGAATGTCAGTATAATGTGAATTTAAACATCAAAGTTGCAACAGATACAATTTCTCACTGATTCATCACAGTAAATCGGCACATTATTTCAGATTGCACGTTAATGCCAACTTGCCCCCATTCAATCACAAACTGAGACCAGACTCACTGCATATTACTGCAAGTTTATCGCTGTCTTGATACACCAAAGTCACCCTGAAGATAGCACCGGAGTGGTTTCAGACCTGATACCTGGTGTCAGTCATTTCTAAGACAACTAGATTGCTAGTTTGTTGGACATGGTCGCAATAATTTTTGCCATGCTGCTTTCATAAAGATGCCTAACGAAAACTATTTGCTCCGTAACTGTTTTTAGAGGCCAGGGCAACAGAGGAGTACAAAGATCTGAACGGACAAATGTTTTATTTTTTATTATTAAAAAAATGTTTGTGAAATTACAGTTTAATCCAATTGTTCACTTGATAATGATCAATCTTACATGCTAAGTTAAGCATATTTCAATTAAGAAGTCGATTTCCACCAGAGGGCCATATCATTTCCATCAGACACATTCAATAGCCATCATGATAAAACCACTAGAGAGCAAACAGAGAGATCTGTTTGGCTAGCAGCCTAGACAGATGGACTAAAACACCAGGCTAGGACAACAACATGGCCTACAGGACCATACAGGCAAAGTACACACATAACACACACACACAGCGCACCAACCACAGGGAGATGGCCAATCATACAAGCATCTCTGCCAAGGTCAGTGACCCACTGAGAGAGAAAGACACATAGTGTGTGTATGTGTGTTTTGTGGTTCCTTTGATATAATTGCACTTACCGGACTTTAAAGCACCGAATAAACTGAGAAAAAAAATATATTCTGAATGAAAACATCACACGAAAGTATACAAAAACCATTTTTCATAGTTACGATGTGACGATGTTTCCATCATTTTAAACCTATCCAACTCTGTCCAGATGTTCTCCATAAGCTACACTGCTCTGTTATGTTCTCTCAAGCAATTAACAACCCCCCTCGTCTGGCTAAGAAGCAAGTAAATCAGAACAAGCCACTGAGATGTGTTGAGAGTTTGAGTCATTACAGTTATAGGAGAGCTCTCTGATTCTGTTGCTAGCATATCATTAAGACTTGTTGAGGTAATTCCTCTCCAATTAGCCTCTCTGTGATATGAGGACCAGCAAAGGAGAAAGCAGTAGAAGACAAGGCCACTCAGAGTTGAAGCCACCCTTGCACACAAATCTTACCTGATCCCACTTAAGCAGTTCAACTTGCTGCTGTTCTTAATACTGCTGCTGCCCTACTGCAAGAATTGTAACTATGTTTCTCTTTCAAACAAGCCCCTCCAACTGACTTACAGTAAAGGAATAGTCAATTTCCCACTAAGGTGTTACTGGTTTGTGTTTATCCCATCACAATTTCACCACCACTCAGAGAGAAGATGATAATTGTCAGCATCTTCTACAAACTACAGATGATTACAGCAACCCACTAGTCTTCAAAGTAATTGCACAGAGATTTTTGTTGGAACACCGTATTCCCCTTTGCAACCATTTTTACCTCACAGTTCCAACCAAAGTCCAACAACCACTCATCAAACAATCTGGGAATACACATGTTTGCCTAGTGACCAGTGGTTACTCCGGTCTCAAATACTCTGTTTCCCTGAAAATGCCCATCCCGAGTAGATATCCCAACTTTACCATCCACTCTCTGGGACAGTTTTTACACTTTGTTGACCACGCTTAGAACTTCCTTCCTGTGCCTCAGGTCCACTCCCTCTTGTGCTTGTAGCTGCCAGTTCTGCATTTTTCGCCCCCCAAAAAATCACTCTTAACAGTAGCTATAAATGCTGAAGACCATTTCAATTGTTTACAATAATTATTTTAATTTATAGAATAATTGTTTAAAACACTAACACTTCCTAGACCAAAAACTTAAATCATTAAACTTTTTGTTTTGCTTAAGCAGCAGGCCAAACAGCTGGTATATTGTAAGACAAAGAAACAAAGACATTAATTTTCCTTGTTATGACTAACTGATGCAGATTTCAAATGTTTGAACAAAATGCACATACACGCTATGAAATTTTGGCTGTGCAATTTAAAAAAATAAATAAAACATTTTTAACTCCTCGCTCTCTTTGCCTCATTAAAATGTCATCTTTACACTGAAGAGACCATCGCTCTCTCTCTCTCTCTCTCTCTCCTTCTTTCTCTCCCTCTGTCTTTGTGTCACTCGTTCACCTTCTTTCTCCAAACATGGTAAACAGAAGAGAGCTTCACCACCACAGTTTGAGAATATGCGCGTGTGACTGGTGTGTGTGCTGCTGAGCGCTAGATAAACATCTTTCTCTTTCTCCCTAGGACACACTGTAACCAAACCCATCTTCCTCACAGCCCATCTGTCTCTTTTGTGACTGCAACCTAAAACTTGAGTGTGAAAGCCAGATGGGGACATCATTTCTCATGGTTCTTTTATACACTGACTAAAAATTTCTAAAATTTGCTGCACACCTCTCAGGCAAGTCATTTTTACAAATAAACCTTGCTCCCAAGGAATGAAAAGGGTAACGCGGGGACACCATCTAAAAGCAAAGACGACAAAAAGCTAAATTTACACAATAGCTGATAAAAACCAGCCTTTCAGCAAACAATGTAATAAGTGATTATCATGTACTTTTCATGAAATTACAACATGTAAAAGATAGTTGCTGCACTGTGAAATATCATAATTATTTTCAGATTTCAATGAAAAGAAAAGCCTATAACCCAAAGTATGTGAGCACCATTTGCCATCCAAGTAATGCCTGTATAGGTAACTGCTAATAAAGACATTTTTTGAAGCCCTAGGAATTGATATCCTGTTTTATCCATTTCTGTAAAGGCTTCAGAGAAGATGCTGGAACCTTGAAAAGATGTTTCCTCCAATTCAGCCTCCATGGCATCATTAAGGTTGAGCACTGACATCAGAAAATGTTACCTGGCCACAGATAACATTAGATAGCTTTACACCTCGACTTTGAGTGTAAGCAGAAGCCCGACTTGCCCCATTTACAGGACTTTATGCATTTTGCCATCATTTCCCATTAGGTTGCATTAGAATAAGGTGTATTGAAAACCCAAAATAATATGCATAACTTTGAGGTTTTGGTCCTGTGTTCCACATCTCCAGGGAAAATTAGTGTTTTATGCAAAATACTTGTGACCACATTGTTTCTTTAATGCATAATAATAATAACAATAACAACAATAATAGTAGTAATAATAATAATGAAGAGATCTTTAATTTATTCAAATTTCATGGCTTTAATGACATGAAAGTTTAAGTGGAATTGCTAAATTATCAAAATGCTCAATAGATTATGAAAACAATTGTGATTATTGATCTAAAGTTTTTACTTTTTATTTAACTTTGTGTTTCATGGTCAATCACTGTTTTGAGAATCATGTTAATACATGATGTGCTATGTCCTTCTCCTTGGGCTATTTTTAATTTAGACATGTCATTAAGCTCTCTGAAATCTGGCACTGCAAAGTTAAATTTGTTGGGCGAAATGTTCCTTGTTTAACTGAGTGCTTAGCATGGCAACTGTTACACATTTGCCTTATTTATCCTCATTTTAAACATGTTCACACTAAAAACAGCAAATTATTTTCAGCAATTTATGCAAGCGTGAGTATGAGCATGTGTTTGCTGCATGCTATGTGCATGTACCGGTTGTCACATACACACTCCCGTCTCTGCAAATGTGAGGCTACTAAGCTCCATCACCAAGGAAACCAGCTTGTTGCCAGGTAGCAACAGAGAGAGAGAGGGAGAGAGAGAGAACAAGAAAAATTAGTGAGACAGAAAAGACAAAATTAGACAGAAGTGAGAGACAGAGTGTGTGAAAACACAAGAACATTTCCCTTCTTTTTTAAATGACACCTTACAAATTAAAATGCTCTATCATAGTAGTTAGTGCGTTCATTTTTTACTCCAGTCCTTTGACATATTTTTGGAAAATGTTTCGGTATTGCCTTCAACACTTTGCATTCTTCATAGCGCTTGGCGACAGAGAAGCACACCTTATGAAAGGTAGCTCCTAAATAAAAGCTGCATTCTGGCAGCAGTTATTTGAGAAAGATGAAGCGGTCAGCTATCAGAGCAAAACTTAATCTGTCTATGCCCCCACTTCACGTTTAAACCTTTGTTTTGACCAGAGGTTGAGAAGCATCACACGATATGTTCCTGTGTGTGAATGTGGAAGTGATCGAGTTCATAATTAAATCTGACTTGAAGGTCGCTAAAGATTAGAATTAGATTAGAGTTTAACACTAATTCAACAATGTATGAGACACACACAGACAAGGTTACATCACAGGTCTGGGCCAGTAGGAATGGTGCTTCACACTGTCACTCTGTCAGCTTTTGTTAAAAGTTGATGAGATTTCAGCAGATGAACACAATATAGTGAAGACGCTGGTGTGTCTCTGAGGACAGCACCTTCGTGAACTTGGCTTATGCTTTTTTTAAACACTTCTGTGCATGTGTTTACTTGGGCTAGTGTGTGACTGCATGAGGCAGCAGAGTCTGAGAAAGAAAGAAAAAAGGCGAGGAAAGATAGAAAATAAGTCTAGCACACTGCTGGAGTTGGGAGGGAAACATTCAGTTTCAAAGGTATAAATGCATATTGTAAAGTATTTCAAATAGCAACTGAATCTATACCTGCTGCAACATGAACCTGCTAGCTGCAAGCTCCTTCTTAAGAAGGCAATGACGGCCCTAAGCAGCCCTAAACATAATGTATTTTTAAAATCCTCGCCTTAGTCCCATCTAACAAGGCACAGCCAAATTGTCAAACATGGCGGATCAGCTGCTAAGCTTCCAAATCATGACACAGCGGATTCAGACTTTTAATATGACACAGCGTGTTTACACTGCAGCAGAGCACAGAGAGAAGAAGGGAGGGTGCTCACCAGTGAATTGAAGATGGCATTTTAATTAGATCAGGGAGCAGACGCGGAATGAGCGAGGCTGGAAGAGATGGAGAAGCAAAGAGATAGCAAGCAAAGAGAGGAGAAGACTGGAGAATGAGGGAAGAAATGAAAAGGAGCATATGCATCTTACCTTGTTAGCCTTTGGCTATATAATTAGAGAAAAAAAAGCATCTTCTTTCATAACTATGCAATCATCACTTGTTACACTGTATTGAGCCAAACAAGCTTGCTGCTTGACACGACTGCCAAGCTCTTGAAAAAAGATGTGATGTTTGAACATTTCCTTAAGCAAAAAGCAGCTCAAAACTCAACTTAACAAGCTGAGGCATTTTCTACATAAAGGGGATCTTTAAATATGCTAACTAAAAGGAAATTATGATAGTTGTTCAAGGAAGGAGCAAGGAACCCCCCCCCCCCAAAAAAAATTAAAATGTTTTTAAAATGC